>JACXGI010002162.1:8720-77759 GCA_016801175.1 Esox masquinongy
TGGAGCAGGTGGTGAGGGCCTAGCCAGCCTGGAGCAGGTGGTGAGGGCCTAGCCAGCCTGGAGCAGGTGGTGAGGGCCTAGCCAGCCTGGAGCAGGTGGTGAGGGCCTAGCCAGCCTGGAGCAGGTGGTGAGGGCCTAGCCAGCCTGGAGCAGGTGGTGAGGGCCTAGCCAGCCATGGAGCAGGTGGTGAGGGCCTAGCCAGCCTGGAGCAGAGAGCACAGGGAGACACACAGGATGTGGAAAGGGAAGAGAGGAGGGTAGAAGTGGAAGAATCAGAAGACAAAAGAGAAACAGATTTACCAGATGGAAGAGATCAAAGGACAGAGGACAGAGTAGTAAGGGACAGATTATTTAACTTGATTATACAAAGTATCTCATTAAATTAATAAATAATGCCAATAAATGCAAATATCTTCACATCTTTGTGGGTTTTCAAAGGTATGATTCATTTCACTTCCCTCATGTGAACATATTTATTTTAAAATCATTACACATTCATCAACCAAAATGGGTGTTAGTTTTGTATATATTGCTTTTATCAGACCCCAACTAGCTTATACTGAATTTGTGTGGTCTAGTATCCAGACTAACATCATCTGCAGTGGCAGGGGCAAACGTATTTTACTGCAGGTAGAGATGGTTTACTGTCTCTTGCTGCATAGCATCATATGATTAATCTATCTATGTAGCATGACTCTGCTTCTTAAAAGCTTCTGGTAAATTCCCCTCTGCCCTTCTATCTTTCTCCATTATCTCAGTATTGGATTAGCTTCAAAATAGGTGATCTAAAGAACTCTCCTAAGACAAGTCAAACTAATGCAAAGCAAACAGGTCCTGTCGCAGCTATCTATACCCACAACACATTTATCAGTTTTATCAGCTTCAGACATCATTGACCACATGGTTACTGTTTCTTACTATGAAACTGTAATGTCACTATGCCTACAGTACTACATGGTTGACATACAGCTCTGGAAAAAATTAAGAGACCACTGCAGTTATCAGTTTCTCTGGTTTTACTATTCAGGTATGTGTTTGAGTAAAATGAACAGTTTTGTTTTATTCTATAAACTACCGACAACATTACTCCCAAATTCCAAATAAAAATATTGTCATTTAGAATATTTATTTGTACAAAATAACAACTGGTCAAAATAACCAAAAAAAACATGTATTGTTTTCAGACCTCAAATAATGCAAAGAAAACAAATTCATATTAATTTTTCAACAACAAAATACTAATGTTTTAACTTAGGAAGAGTTCGGAAATCATTATTTGGTGGAATAACCCTGATTTCTAATTACAGCTTTCATGTGTCTTGACATGCTCTCCACCAGTCTGTCACATTGCTGTTGGGTGACTTTATGTCACTCCTGGCACAAAAATTCAAGTAGCTCGGCTTTGTTTGATGGCTTGTGACCATCCATCTTCCTCTTGATCAAATTCCAGAGGTTTTCAATGGGGTTCAGGTCTGGAGATTGGGCTGGCCATGACAGGGTATTGATCTGGTGGTCTTCCAGGATAACCTTGTACTTGGCTTGATTCATGCGTCCTTCACAAAGACAAATCTGCCCGATTCCAGCCTTGCTGAAGCATTCCCAGATCATCACCGATCTTCCAACAAATTTCACAGTGGGTGCGAGACACTGTGGCTAGTAGGCCTCTCCAGGTCTCCGTCTAACCATTGGACGACCAGGTGTTGGGCAAAGCGGAAAATTTGACTCATCAGAGAAGATGACCTTACTCCATTCCTCTATGGTCCAATCCTTATGGTCTTTTGCAAACTTCAGCCTGGCTCTTCTTTGCTTCCCAGCTGCTGTTTGCCATTCTTTTTGTAGGTCACTTGATGTCATCCTACGGTTGTTGTGTGACATTCGAATGAGTTGACGGTCTGTGGACAGTCGTTTTTGCCCTCTGCCAGTCTGTAGCTTTGTTGTCCCCAATGTCTGTTGCTTGACCTTGTTCTTATGAACCGCCGTCTTTGAAATGTTCAGGATGGAAGCAACCTGACGCTCACTGTATCCCTCTGCCAGTAAAGCCAGAATTGAACCTTTCTGTTCCTCAATCAAAGCTTTTCTTTTCAACTCTTTTGTCATGCTGAATAGTTATTTTTTTATTGAAATTACCATTGAGGTACTACTTGCATTGTTTTTCCCATCCAGCTGGTCCTATTGCAAGACGATAGTGATGACAACAGCAGTGGTTTTTATACTTTTCCTTGTTAAATTAGATTTGGTTCAGGTAATCACCTAATCAGTACCTCATTAAGTAAAATGAGGTGTGCTTGTGTTGGAATTTATCAGACACTGGAATGGAATGGCTGCCATACATGTGGAGATGCTGATTTAAGAAAAATTAGGAGTGGTCTTTTAATTTTTTCCAGAGCTGTATATGTTAAATACCTCAAAACAAATTAACCCACATTTATTAAAAATCATTTGAAACAAGCTAGGTTTTTGAAAAAAAATTATTTAACAAAAGGGTCTACAAGGTGATTTGATCATGCGCATAAGCCAGAAGATTTAAGCCACCAGATCAACCTCTGTACAATCTAAGTCACATACCTGGACATTGTTGGTAATAAAATCTTACCAACAATGTCTATAAAAGTTCTTCAAAGAAGCCATGCATAATATATACCGTACTATACTGTGCTACTGCCATAAATACGAGCATACATTACCAATAAACATCTGCAGTTTAAAATATTTTTTTTGTGCCTGAGATACTCCTTGTTTAAACATTATACTTTTTTCCCCATTAAAGATGCATTTTGGGATTTTTGGCCACTAGTATAAGTGGAACTATTGAGCAAAATGGGTTATCAGCACCACTCGCTTTCATATTTGGAAATTCATGGCAAATTGACTCAGGTGAGGTATGATATTGATTTTACATGGAGATTATGCACATATAAACAACATATTGCACATCCAGCCCAAAATGGATTATACTAAAAAATAGAATTGTATTTAATTTTAGGTTATTCATGCACATAATGGTTCCACCATTTAGAAATGAAAACACTTTTTATACATGATCCCAACAGGGCATTCAAACTATTGCAAGAGATGAATATAACGTGAAAATGAATCACCAATGTTTGGTATTGTGGTCACTTATCCTTTACTTGCAATACTTACTTGTAATACATCTGCAACCTATTTACCTCACCAGTTGCTGAGTATCTTCTGTGGTGATGCTCTGCACATCCTGTCCTGCAGCCATATTCAGTTACAGTTTGTTTTGATGTTTGTCTGCCATGTCTCATCTTCAGCTAATGAAAAGCATATTCAGTTGGATTTAAATCTGGTCATTGATATAGCTACTAAATTTTTCCACTTTCTGGCCCTCAAAAACTCCTTGGTAGGTACTGCGGTGTTTTGGTCCTATGCCTTTCTGTACAATGCCCTATTCAAAGAGTCTGAAGGCATTTGCTTGTACTTTAACAGACAAGATGTTTCTGTACATGTCAGAATTCATTCTGATGTTGTTGTCAGCAGTTGCATCATCAATGAAAACAAATGAGCCAGTCCCAAGTGCAGCCATAAACATCCATGCCATTATGTGGAACATGGGCTGGTGTTTTATTCTCCACACATTCCTCTTGCCAAATAAGGCAAAATCCTACCTGGCCATTCTGGTTTGAGACTAACTAGTCTTCCTAACTAGTCTTCCTAGTGTCCTAACAGGCATCTAAAGTATGTTTATTCCAAATGGTTGACTTTGGTAAGTCTACGGTTTTGGCTGTTTTTTTCCACATCATAATGGCTTCCTTGACTTCCTTGATCTTGCATTTACATCTCTTCCTCATGTTGACAGACATCATGGGCAGATGAGCTCCATTAGCTTCAAAGGCAAAAGCATAGTCTAGAACCAAGACTCTATTGATAGTTTTCTTATGCCTGCACAATGTGGCGGAACACACCTGACTAACCAAAAACACTTGTCAAGACAATCCAATCTATTTGGTACCCTGAAATAGCAGGATTATGTATAAAAAGTTGTCATTTATAAATGCTGAAACCAAAAGGAGGGATGGAGGCATTTTGTAAAGTATTTGAATAGAAGCCTATAGCTAAGTGTTCCCTCATTTCTTTCAGCTTCCTGCTGGTGTTTTCTTGTCTCATCCTCTCTGTTTTCGCTACAATCAACGAGTTCAAGGACAGCTCAGAGACTGCTTTGTATATTCTGGTATGTATGTGAAGGCTTGCTCTGAAAGTATGGTGCTCTCTCCTTGTCCTTCAGTGTATTTGTTTGCTTACAACGGCAGTATGCTGCAATCAAATTTGTGAAATAAAGATAGTGTAATATAAATTATTGATATTTTGGCCACTTGTACAGCAACCATCTGGGTATATTGTAAATCATGCAACTATGAGAACACATGCGGTTTTGTTGCAGTATGTCTGGGATTTGATCTTCCATAGGAAATAGTGACAATTGTGGTGTTTGGTGTGGAGTACATCGTAAGGATCTGGGCTGCAGGTTGCTGCTGTCGCTACAGAGGATGGAGGGGGAGGCTAAAATTTGCCCGCAAACCTTTCTGTGTCATCGGTGAGTAGAGACATTCTTTTTTGTCTCTCTGTCAGGATCACCAACTGTTTTGCTTTTTTCTCTACAGTTATCTCTCCTTTTTCTTCTCCCTCTTCTTCTCTTTCTCCTTTGTTCATTCTCTAATTTCTTTAAAAATAAGTTTGGATATTTCGAGCCCAGTATTATAATGTTTAGTTTACGGGAGCACATCCCCCTCCAATCTGGACTTACAGAGTAAGTTAAATCAAAAAGTAGCAGCAACAACAGATGATCCTGTCTCCTCCCTCTGTGGAGATTAGATCATGGTGCCAATGATGGGTTGGTGAGAATTCTTGCACAAGGATTCCTGTATAGACATTGGATCTATTATGAACCCATCTTTTCATTTTGTTAGCTGTCACTTGTATCCCACCACAAACTGATGTTGTCACTAAAACTGCACTCAAAGAAGTGTATATATACCCAGAATGGATATAGGCCATTCCTCTGTATTCTTCTGCTGCCTGCCTACAAATGAAAACTCAAACATGAAGTACCAGTGCTGTGCATAAGAAAGAAGCGGTTAGATGAAACGGATTCCAAACTGCAGGACTATTTTGGGAACATAGACAGGATAGCTGTCTGGGATTCATCCAATAACACAGATGAGTTTACAACAGCAGTCCCTGGCTTTATTAATAAAGGGGTAGAAGACGTTACACTCATAGTAACTGTACGTACATTCTTAAACCAAATGCCTTATATTAAACACAATATCGTCCACAGGAGCTAAATGTTGGAGCCGCTTCTTTTGAGGAGCAGAACCATTTACATGTGCAAACCAGGTGACACCCCTCCCTGATCCTGCCCACAATACTGGCTCTAAGATGACCACCATAGTCCCTATGCCCAAAATGTCCAAACAACCGTCCTAAATGAGTATTGCACAGTAATATCTCACATCTGATTTTAATAGAGTGGTCATGGTTTGGCTCAACGTCATCACTCCCACCCTGGAATCACCCCCCCCCCAACAGATTCACATACAATGCACTATCATTTGCACCTTCTACTGCTCTCTCACAACTAGACAAGAGAAGAATTCATGACAGCATGCTGTTAATCAGCTACAGTTCAGCGTTCAACACATTAATGCCCCCAGGTTCTTCACTAAGCTCAGGATCCTGGGACTGAGCACTTCCCTTTGGTCCTGACAATCCGCCCCCAGGTGATGAGGGCAGGCCTTTAAGGACAGCTGGCACCCCGGCCCAGCGTCACCACGCTACGCCGGTGGTCAGGGACCTGGCAGTGTGGTGCCTTGCAAAATATTTTATACTTCGATTCCATTTTTTATTCTTTTACAGGGGCGGGCAAACTTTTTGTCTCAATGTCCACATTAGAATTTGTCTGTCAAAATCGATTTGGTGGCTAGAAAATGTAAGCTACACTATATGGCCAAAAGTATGTGGACACCCCTACTAATTATTGCTCACAGGTGCATAAAATCCAGGCTGTCCCTGGACCTGTTCCAGCATGACTGTGCCCTTATGCACAAAGAAATGGTTCGACGAGGTAGGACTGGAATGGCAATTGTGAGCCAGGCCTTCTGGTCCAACATCAGTGCCTGATCTCACAAATACTTTTTCGGCTGAATGGGCACAAATTCCCACAGAGACACTCCAAAATCTTGTGGAAAGCCTTCCCAGAGCAGTGGTGGCTGTTATAGCTGCAAAGGGGGGGCCAACTCCATATCAATGCACATTGTTTTGGAATGGGATGTCCAACAAGCTCATATAGGTGTAATGGTCAGGTTTTCGCATACTTTTGGCCATATAGTGTATTAAAATATTTACAGGTTTGTATTTACAGTGTTTTTTTACCCCACTAAAAATATTTCATGTTATACTCAAACCTACCATGGGCCAAAATTAATTGGCTTGCATGCCTTAGTTTGCCCACCTCTTTTGTATTACCAACACTTTAATGCATACTTACTATACTTGTACAGTGTGAGCATACTTTGAAATTCTTAAAAAAAAAAGTTGTAACCCCATAGAGAACACAGTCTCAGTAGTGTTTGGTGATGCCTGTGCCGACAGAACAAAACTTGACCCGTCTTTTTTCCTCAGACATAATGGTTTTGATTGCGTCGGTGTCGGTGCTGGCTGCTGGATCACAGGGGAATGTCTTTGCCACCTCAGCCATACGCAGTCTCCGCTTCCTGCAGATCCTTCGCATGCTGCGCATGGACAGGCGTGGGGGCACATGGAAACTTCTAGGATCAGTGGTCTATGCTCACAGCAAGGTGACCACACTACATAAAGAGACCATAGGTTTTGCTTTGGTACACAGTCACCACCAATAATAATTGTCACACTTGACAAAGCTTAGCAGAAAACCTGCAAATTAAATGATTAAAATACTAAGCTGTATTGTGTTCTCGAAGAGTAAACTTTGTTTGTTTTTATTTTCAACACAGCTGTACTCCCCTTGGTAGAATAAAACTGCTAATAAGGTGTGTCTGATGCCCTGTTCCACTTCTCTCCAGGAGCTTATCACTGCTTGGTACATAGGCTTTCTCTGTCTCATCCTGGCTAGTTTCCTGGTGTACTCGGTCGAGAAAGACAACAACGAGATGTTTGAGACTTACGCTGATGCTCTGTGGTGGGGGCTGGTAAGTGAAGCATGACTGCATCCCAACTATCTAATGAGAAAGTACACAAGGTTTTTAGCTTTATCTTGTATTATAGGATAGTGACGATAAGTAATGAGGTTGGCATACAGTCTTTTTATGGATTTAAAATACAAGTTGAAAAAAATGGGTACAACAGGACTGTTGTAAATTGTTTTGTTAGCATGATTTCTATATATTGACGTTACATTTCCAGACTTTTTTAAAATGTGACCTATAGTTGCAATATGAGTTAAAAGTTAAGTTTGTGTTGTGTTTTTACAGATTTGTTTTCCTCGTATTTATGCTTTGCCCACATCTGAGTAAAGCTATGTTGTAAGGTGAAGAGCACAGATAAGAGTGTGATTGTTGTCAAACAGCATGAAAATCTGTGCCCAATTAATTAATGGCACCTAATGTTACAAAAATGTTCTAACCTATTCTATGTTCAGGACCCATAGCCATAGTGCAGCTATATTCTAACTTACAGTGGAATGGGAACATTTACCAGCTTGGTTCATTCCAGACTTCTACTGTACCTTTCTAATGGTTTTTGTAATGTTCTTATAAGGTGATTTTTAGTATTTTATTCATATTAGATTGTTTTGACAAAGGTTGAATGAACAATTACCAAACGGTATACATTACTGTAGGTGGTCTTGAAAAATTGTCCCTACTTTCTCTAGATTACCCTGACTACCATAGGTTATGGTGATAAGTTTCCAAAGACCTGGAATGGACGTCTCCTGGCTGCAACATTCAGTATGATAGGAGTGGCTTTCTTTGCACTCCCAGCTGTAAGTTTAAGGGACATTTTCGGTGCTAATTCAAACCCATACTGTGCACACAGTAATTTAATCACTTAATAATAATGTTAATAGTATTACTAATATACACAAATATTATTAATTTTAAGGACCACTATTCACAGTTTCTGCCTAAAAGCTAAGTGCATACACTTGAGGTTATATTGTATTCCAGAACAATCTTTCATCATTTTCAGTATTAACAGGATGCTTAGAGCCACAGTATAGTGTTTGTCAGTGTGGCACTTTTTCTGCGCGTAACGCCCTCGTACACACTTGACCAAACACATGGGGATAACCATTCCATTTTATTTTCCTTATAGTAGTCCTAAATTCTCATTTTATTTTTACATGGAATTGATTTGAGATATTCTCACAAAATTTTCTCTTTTTGTCTTGCACCACCACTCACTTCTGCAGGGTATCCTGGGGTCTGGCTTTGCCCTGAAAGTCCAGGAGCAACACAGACAGAAGCATTTTGAGAAGCGACGCCAACCTGCAGCTGGTCTGATCCAGGTAGCCACATTAATTACATGAATATTTAAGTCATTCAGCTGGTCTGATCCAGGTAGCCACACTAATTACATTAATATTTAAGTCATTCAGCTGGTCTGATCCAGGTAGCCACACTAATTACATGAATATTTAAGTCATTTAGCAGACACTCCTGTCTGGAGAGAGTGCGCGGATCCATTTTTGTTCTTGTCCACAGTCTGTTCTATCAACTGAGCTACACTGGACTTATTCTTGGTCTTAACACACCAACTAACAACTGTTGACCTCTTTTTAACAAGAGGTACATGACAAACACACCTTGAAAGTTTCAGATACATAAATTGTGCGTAGAACATCCCCAGGGAACACAAAATCACTGTGAAAAGACAGAAATGATTTTAAATAGAATGTATTTGTATTCAGAGGGGAAAAGGTTAGGAACAACAGAACATACTTCAGGTAGGAATCGTGTCAGTGCATGCATTGGTCAGTTGATGCATTGGTCATGGCATTTATACTGATTTGACTTTATTGAAATGTATAACCTCTTGTGTCATTCACCATCCTATTGTTTATGACAGTGTCTCCATTACAAGAAAATAAATAACATTTTATATCTCATAACTAGAATGCTTGGCGATTTTATGCTACAAATCTTGCTCGCACTGATCTGCTGTCAACGTGGGATTTTTATGAGGAGAATGTTTCCCTCCCGATGTACAGGTACAGAACAGATTTTTCTATCTAAACACCAAAGTACTATTTAATTCTGGAAAACATGTCCCATTAAATTTAAATGTACACGTTAACACTTTAAAACTGGCAAGAGTTTGGTTTTCACCATTTAAATTAATAAAATCTGTCAGAATAATTTCAGAAATAATCTGCTGACTGCAACATCTGGCTTCCTCAAAGCAGCTAATTTTGCTAATAATTTATTCAGAATAAGAAAGGATATTTCATTTCAGATCTAATTATAATGCTGCACACCAGTGTTATTTTAGTTGCACTATTAAATTTTTTTGTTTGTTTTAGAGAACACTATTATTAGAAGTTTCACAAAACAAAACCTGTCATCATTAATATCTTATCGACAAAAAAAATCTTGAATATATTGTTATGTACTGTGAGATTTGGGCCATATTGCCCAGACTGATGATTTGTCAATATATAGCAGTCAATGAGAAAGTTACATATCACATTGATGGTATTTTTCTCAATACATTGCAGTCAATAGAGAAAATACCCTTAACAGCGCTGAAGTTTTAAAATAGAAAATTCTCATTGTGATAAAGTGAGTGTCAACCAATTGAATGGCAACATATTTTATTGAATTAGAAGTAATATCTCATAGTGTTGACGCTTATGTCAATATATTATAATAAGAGATAAGTGGGGTGTCAACCAATGTCAGTACATTTCATATTGGGCAGAATACTGTATGATAAATAAAAAGACGATGAGAGCGCCTAACAGAGTGAAAGCTGTTTCTTCTTTTCACCAGACTCATACCTCCCCTGAATCAACTGGACCTCTTGAGGAATCTGAAGGCCAAATCTTTCAGCAGGTTTGAATATCCATTAGGTTGATGATTAAGAGAATGGAGATTTCCTACATTTTGGAGAATCTCACCTCAGCAATAGGTGTATCAGGTTTGCTCAAAGCCCTTCACCCTTGACTGATGCTTATACAAATGCTTATTCCTGTTTATCTTAATGGTATTTAGCCACCTGCATCGAGCACTTTAGATATTAATCCTCGTCCCACCTTCTCTACTGTTAACCTCAATGATGGTGCCCTTTGGGGTCATGGAAATCTATCACAGAAATGTGTGTGTTTGTTTTGTATTTGGCTGGAAACAAAGGAAGGACTCACAGACAGAAGCATCCCCCAGGTGTGTGATTCAATCAGTATCTGTTGTTTTACCACACACCTTTTTCTACCCCCTTTTGGCTTCACTTCAATTTTGCTCCCAGCTGCTGAGGCACTCTTCTTGAGGGAATGTGTGTCTAATGTGTGTGTTTCTCGCTTCCTCTCTCTCTCTCCCCCTCTCTTTGCGTCTCTCCCTCTCACTTTTGGGGCATGAGAGACCAATGTTTTGTCTAGATTTTGACAATGTGTGTCAGATATGTCTATCAAATCCTCCTTCAAGAACAGTAGCCACACATTTGCCCACAGTGCCCTAGCTAAAATCACTTTGTCCTCACAGCCACCCAGAAGCTGTTATTCACAATTCAAGTCTCAGTTCCCAAGATAACCTTTTTTGAAATGTGTTAATTACGTCACTGGCATAGTGAGCATGTTAGTGCAGTGACATAACTGCATTTCCTAATGGATCACTGTAAATCCATGGATTTGTGATTGGACTTTTCAAGTAATACATATTTCTGTCTACATTGTACTAGCTTTCAGCGAAAAAGCCTAAAAATCAGAGGTTTTGAAATATTAGCATACTGCACAGCATTGCCGTGTGGTTGTACTTCATTTGGTATTGATATTAATAAATCGTAAGGTGCAATCATCAATCTAGATTTTTGCAAGAAAAACAAAGCCGTCACATCATTCCGAACTGTGGTCGTTCCAAACTTTTTTTTCTCCCAGTACTGTCAGAGGAATCAGTTATACTTCGAATGCATTTTTATGATACAGGAATAACATAATATGCTTTGACCATTCTTGCATCTTATCATCCTTTTACCAACAATTACATTTATGTAGGACATGTCCTTGTACGACATTACAAAGCCAGCTACTTCCATCACTATGTTATCTTTTGTGTCTCCTCTACTGCCCACCATTCCACTATCTCTCTCCAATGTCCAGTATTGACCATTCACACAAAGACGACTTGCTTTGTGGGTGCTGCCCGAGAACCTATAGGTATTGTTGCACAGATACTAACATCTGCACTGCAAGTATTCAAGTCTCTGTATACCTGTCCTTAATTTCTTATCTGTTCTTGTCTTTTCCCTCTTTTGACACATTCAGCTGAGTAGACAAAGTACAAAAGTACATAGCCCTGACTTTTTAATCCCCCTCAGCTATTCAGAATCAGTCAAATGTAACATTTACTTGTCCACTGCACACAGATATATATATTTTTGCTTTGAAGTAAAACATTAATGATTTTGCACATTTACCTGAAGAGCTTCCCAGAAAACACAGATGTACATCGTCATTTTTCTTGACAGAGCATTGACTTATGCCTGGATTCATTCTGAAAGCAGGTTATAGGCAATTCAACTTTTAAAGGCAATGCTAGCAGAGAATACCATTCACAGTCAACTCTGCAGTTGTCGGCTCAATCCTTTATTTTCTTTAAAATCATCTTGTTTCAGATTGTCTTGCTTCAGATTGTCTTGTTTCAGATTGAATCCGGGTGTTATCGTTTTGATGTTTACGCTTGACGCCTTTTTGCTCAGTCAGCCCTTTTAATATTTTTGTTGAAAATAAAAAAAAACAGTATACTTTTTGCTTTGGTATCTATTAACAAGCATTTGGTTTGAAATTACTCCCACATACAGTACAATGGAAATCCTGATGGTAAACCGTTTCTGCATGATCTGACTAGACAGATGACGCACATTCTTTTTCTTTTTGAGGCCTCTCACTGTGCTTCCCATGCATGCTTGCTTGTTGCTTCGTGCTGCTTGCCTGACCGCTGAACTATGCGCACAAGGAAAAGGCTCCTTCCCTCGTAGGAGATTGCCTAATTTTAAGTTACCATAAAGGTAAGACATGATCGAACAGATATCAGACATCATATTTGTACTTTATGTAAGAGAAGTTATGAATATACATATAGTTTTAACTTCACATTTTAACAGTTATTGTGAAGAGCCAACAAACTCAAGCCAGCCATGCTACTGAAGTTTAATCAAACTCACTTACATTACCAATCTATTTTACTGTGTCCATATCCATACGATGCTGTACAGAACTTAGACCTAGTGAACACCCAGTCTAGATAAGATGTCGAGAGTAGCTACTGTTCCATACAGCCCTATATAGCTCTCAAACTGCACAGTTTCCATGAGTCATATCATCATGGGAACTCAAACCCAGATAATTATCGCAAAAGAAACATAACCAAAAACTTCTATGCCCCTCATGTTTGTTCACTCCATTCTGTATGTCTCTTCCTGTTACTTGTAGCCGGAAACCAAGCCTTAAGGACAAGGCATATCCTAGTCCCTCTAAGACGGCTGGGGCAAGAGGGAAGGCCCAGTCCCCTGGGCCTGAAGATGGGGCAGAGGGAGTCCCAAGCTGGAGCTTCACCGACAGGGCCCAAGGGGCCATGCATGCTTTCCGAGCCAGGGGCAGCACAGCGCGCCAAAACTCAGATGGTGAGAACATTTAAAGTAAAAGTTCACAGATTCCCATTATTTTTGCCAGTCTACCTACATAATTCAGACGTTTCGATCAGGTGTTGCTGATGGCTGATCAGGGAAGGGGTATGCACAGTCATTTTACTAGTGCTTGTTTCGTGAGTGCAGCATAACTGCTGTGTCAGCATCATGGGGCATTCACATAATAGGCAGTATGCAATGCGCAGAACGCAAGGTTGGGCACAAATGCTAGTCAAGTATCGACGCCAAAAATGTCTACTAACATTAGCTAGAAACTACACCAGCCCTCATTCAATAACTACCGTAGCTAGGTATAAATGAACAACAAATAAATAACTTGAAATTCGATCAGTGTTAGACAGCTTTTAGATTAGATTCAACTTTATTGACATTTAACAGTGCAAGTACAGTACAACGAAATGCAGTCAGCATCTAACCAGAAGTTCAAATAGAAGAGGGCAGAAAATGTACAAGTATGTAGGCTACAAGTATTAAATATAATGTATGTTACAAGTGGGATTTATAGATGTGCAATGAAGGCATTGAAGGTAGCATGTGCAACTGAAATGCAGGGATAGCAGCAGTGAGTTTCCGAGGTAGACATGTACATGTAGCAACTGAAAAACGTCCTTATCAGACTTGTAAAGCAGTGTCAGAGTCCAGTAGTACAAGGAGAGCAGTGCAACAAGGTCCCTGAGAGGCGGTACTGAGCGGTGGGCGGGTGGGTATGGTTAGTGTTGGGTCACAGAGTTCAGCAGGGTTACAGTAGTAGGGAAGAAACTGTTCCTGAGCCTGCCGGTGCGGTAATGAAGAGACCTATACCGCCTGCCTGATGGTAAGAGGGCAAAGAGTTTGTGGCATGGATGTGAAGGGTCCCTGATGATGCCGCGCACGCTTTGCAGGCACAACTTGCGCTGGAGGTCTACAATGGTTGGGAGCTGGTCACCAGTGATGTGCTGGGAAGTTTTCACCACCCGATGCTGGGCCTTCCGTTCGGCCACAGAGCATCCGCCAAACCACACTGTAGCGCAGTTAGTCAGAATGCTCACAAGGTAAAAGCTCACAAGGATCTTGGAAAACAGACGGGCCTTCTTCAGCCTCCTCAAAAAGTACAGGCGCTGCTACACCTTTTTGACGAGGGTTGAGGGTTCAGTAGAGGTCCTCAGAGATGTGAACACCCAGGAATTTGAAACTGAGCACACGCTCCACCTCAGTGCCATCGATGAGAACTGAGACGTGACTGCAGCCCGGTTATTAACTTGCAGTCGTATCTCAGTGCTCATTTTATGTTCTTCAACTAGCAAGCTGGTTGCATGAGGTAAAATAGCCATACTCATTTGAGCTGAAGTACACTTAACTTCAGAAATTAATGGGCTCTGGTAGCTTAAAGCAGCTGGACCAGGAAGGAAAATGAAAAAAACAGGTATGTTATTTTGCAGTAGCTAGCTTGCAATTTAGCTGTTTTTTATAGCCAGTACTGTAATTCCACTAGTGCATCTCACTACAAGAAACATGAAAACATTTTTTGATGATGATGATGACAGAGTAAAAGAATGTCTTTGGCTTTATGAATCACAATATTCTTTGAGCAACCATAATGTGTGTTGTAGCTTGCATGATATTTAATATTTGCATCTTGTTGCTAGTTTAGCAATACAGAAAGTACACAAAGATTGCCCATGAAAGTCTAATAGTGTTTGTCTTTTACAGAAGGCAAATCTATGGACTTTTGTTGAATACATTCAAGCAACTTATCACTGAAAATATGGGCAGTATCGTAGATGCAGAAGAAATATGAAAAGTCCCATAATGATCTTGCATCAGTATGAACCCTGACTTCTAACTTTGCACTGGACCATATTAAAATATTCCCTTTGTAGAATTGTATTTATTGTAGATTAGTATTTATTTTATAAAACTGTATTTAAACTAATTTGACAGTCTTAGGCACACCACCCATCGGGTATACTGTTGGTTGTACATTTCCCTTCCTACAAACTGCTTTATAAAATTACCTCGGTCTCCAGAGTAAATAAAGTATTGACATGACACAAATGCTGAAATGATACACCAAGGCCCTGCATGGTTTTGATTTTGAATAAATATTCATGCTAGTTTTTACTGGGCAGATTGGCAGCTACTCTCCCATAAATATACAGCTCCGGAAAAAATTAAGAGACCACTGTACCTGTTTCTTTCCTTTCCAAAAAAGTTGAAAAGGAAAGTTTTGAGTGAGGAACAGAAGCGTTCAATTTGCAGTGGTCTCTTACTTTTAACCCTTCTGTTCCTCACTCAAAACCTTCCTTTTCAACTTTTTTGGAAATAAAAAGGTGCAGTAGTCTCTTAATTTTTTCCGGAGCTGTGTCCTGCCTTAAGAAATGGCTGAATGAAGAGCTCAGGTTTGGGTTTGTTGGCACATGCCAGGAGCCCTACTAATAGTAAGTTGCATTAGTCCATACATGAGATGACAAGTGTTTGGATTAGTACCTCCACAACGTCCTGTGTGAGGTAACATTGTTCTCTCCAAATGTTGTAGAGTATGAACCTACAGAAGTGTTTAGATTCTAGAGGGTATGGGCTAGGGACTGTCTCTGGACAATCTATGGGTATTATGGTAGCTTAGCTTGGTAGATTGTTGTCAGTAGGTTTTCTTGACAGAACCCGTTGCATTGTCTTTTCTTGGTATTATATCAATATGGAAAACAGAAATTCCATTTACCATTTTTTCCTGCAAGAATGTTTAGTATAGTTATAAACTACAAACGATTAATTTATCAAAAGCAAAAACAGACCTGGCTACTAGACATAAAAAATAATGTAATTTTGAAAGACATAAATATTTTGATGCTGCTAAGTAGAGTTATGGTCTCATTGTGTCTATTTAAAAATTTTTTTTTTTTTAAAAAGCAATGTATGAAGCTTCTAGAAAATCATAGTTAAATGTATACCACAATATTTTTAAATGCTGAAACCTGCTACCACGCATTGGCTGCTTTAATTATAGAAAGACCCATATAGAGTAGATCTGCAATACTATTATGTCCCATGAAGCTGAACTATGCTTTTGGGCGAATTGATTTCAACCTTTATATACAGTTAACCTGTGTTTATCCCCCACTACCCTACTGGCAAAAGGTAATACTTTTAATGGCACAATACGTTTTTACTGTGCGACCAGGTTGACCTTAAAGGGATAGTTTGACCTAGATTCATATGTGGGTGAAATAACACTTACCTTGAGTTGTTATTGAAGGCCCATGGAGTACTTTTTCATGACAAGCAAATATTCACCTCTTTTCCAGCCTGGAAATAACATTATGAGCATTGTACAAATTGAAATTGTGCATCCCAAGCAACATACTGTAAGCTGCATTGCAAGCAGAAACAAACAAAAAAAAGAACTCAATTCAGTAACCCCGCTAGCATGGATTCTTTTTGACCTTATACTGACGAAAAAGCTAGTGGAATTTGATGACTTCAAATTGACACTATGCAAACTATTTTGTGTAGCCATCACACACAGCCTCTGTTATTTGTCAATGATGTCATCGGTATCTAGCAAATGCTAAGTGGTTGTTCCAGGTTGTTAACGGTTGTTTATAGTTATGCCAAAACTTGAAAAAATGCAAATTTATACCATTGTGGACAAAACAGACCAGTAAACAAATGAAGCATCAGTTCAGTTGAAAATGAGATTTATATAGCAAAAATGAAAACATTATTTTGAGAAATACAACATTGAAAAGTTATTTGAGTTAAACAACACCATTAGTCTTAGCTGGAAGTGTTTTGGAGTAGGTTTCCGCTTGCAGCTTTTGTTGCTCAAGACACACACTTTCAATTCATGAATTTGGACAGCGCTAATTATGCTAATTACAGGCTGGGACACAGTTGAATAATGTCTTGTGAAAAATCACTCCATGTGCCTTCAAGAACAACTCAAGTTAAGTGTTATTTCACCCAAATATGAATCTAGATCAACTATCCATTTGAAGCCAAATAGTTACGTGTAGGCATGCACTCGTTGGGAATGCCTGCTTAATGATCCCATACGTGCATTTTGTATCTTGACTCAACTGTTCTGCCAATGTCATTCTAAAGCACCTTAACTCTAAGGCAGGCTTCAAGGAAGGCCTACTGTTCTCCCATGAATTGTGTGTGTCTGTTTAAATTGATATGTCGTCCTGCGTATTGGTCATGTTGGATGTCTGTCTATGAGTGTATCTGAGAGTTTGCTTTGCTGCCTGATTGCCTGTCTGCCTGTCTATGTCTCTAAGCAAGTTTCCCATTGCATTTGATGTCTGTCTATGCAACGTTTAACCCTAATTAAATTGGTAAACCTAAATTATTTCGTTATACTGCAATATATAGACCAATCAGCCATAACATTATGACCACATGTCTAATATTGTGTAGGTCCCCCTTTTGCTGCCAAAGGTGTGAACTGAAGGTGTGCTGTTGTATCTGGCACCAAGACGTTAGCAGCAGATCCGTTCAGTCCTGTAAGTTGCGAGGGGGGCCTCCATGGATCGGACGTGTTTGTCCAGCACATCCCACAAATGCTCGATTGGACTGAGATCTGGTGAATTTGGAGGCCAAGTCAACACCTTGAACTCGTTGTTGTGTTCCTCAAACCTTTCCTGAACCATTTTTGCTTTGTGGCAGGGCGCATTATCCTCCTGAAAGAGGCCAATGCCATCAGGGAATACCGTTGCCATGAAAGGGTGCACATGGTCTACAACAATGCTTAGGTAGGTGGTATGTGTCAAAGTAACATCCACATGAATGGCAGGACCCAGGGTTTCCCAGCAGAACATTGCCCAAAGCATCACACTGCCTCCGCCGGCTTGCCTCCTTCCCATAATGCATCCTGGTGCCATGTGTTCTCCAGGTAAGTAATGCACCCGCACCCGGCCATCCACGTGATTTAAAAGGAAACGTGATTAATCAGACCAGGCCACCTTCTTCCATTGCTCCGTGGTCCAGTTCTGATGCTCATGTGCCCATTGTAGGCGCTTTCGGCAGTGGACAGGGGTCAGCATGGGCACCCTGACTGGTCTGTGTCTACGCAGCCCCATATCCAACAAACTGCGATGTATTGTGTGTTCTGACACCTTTCTATCAGTACCAGCATTAACTTTTTCAGCAATTTGAGCTACATTAGCTCGTCTGATCTGGACTGATCTGTTTGGATCGGACCACGCGGGCCAGCCTTCGCTCCCAACGTGCATCAATGAGGCTTGGCTGCCATGACCCTGTCGCCGGTTCACCGCCTTTCCTTTTCTTGGACCACTTTTGATAGGTACTGACCACTGCAGACCGGGAACACCCCACAAGGGCTGCAGTTTTGGAGATGCTCCGACCCAGTCGTCTAGCCATCACAATTTGGCCCTTGTCAAAGTCGCTCAGATCCTTACGCTTGCCCATTTTTCCTGCTTCTAACACTTCAACTTGGAGGACAGAATGTTCACTTGTTGCCTAATATATCCCACCCACTGACAGGTGCCATGATAATGAGATTATCAGTGTTATTCACTTCACCTGTCAGTGGTCATAATGTTATGGCTGATCGGTGTATATCTCTGCAGTCGCAACCTGGTCTCAGGGGACTACGCGGACTATTTTTCGTAGATCTTTGACAGATGAATTTGTAAGATATATTACTTTAGGTAAAGTAATGTTAGAGTAATAATCCTGAAAAAAAAAGGTAGACCATGTTTCGGACCCCGGTCCTTCTGCTCGGCAGACATGTGCTCTACCCACTGCTCCAAAAAGGAACTTCCTGTTAGAGGTGGTGAGTAGTGGTGTTACAACATCAGTATGTTACAAGTGATTTTCTTTCTAACCCAAACCCTAACCCTAACCCAAACCTTAACCCCAGTGCTGTGATACCTAACCATAACCCTATCCCAAACCTTAACCCCAGTGCTGTGATACCTAACCATAACCCTAACCCAAACCTTAACCCCAATGCTGTGATACCTAACCATAACCCAAACCCTAACCTTAACCCCAGTGCTATGATACCTATCCATAACCCAAACCTAACCCAAACCTTAACCCCAGTGCTGTGATACCTACCCATAACCCTAACCCAAACCATAACCCCAACGCTGTGATACCTAACCATAACCCAAACCCTAACCTTAACCCCAGGGCTGTGATACCTAACCCTAACCAAACCGTAACCTAAACTTTTTCATTTTCTAAGCTTACCCCAAACCTTAAAACTAACCTTAACCCCAGTGCTGTGATACCTAACCTTAACCCTAACCTTAACCCCAGTGCTGTGATACTTAACCCTGACCTAATTGTAACGTTAAAATGCATTCGTTACATATTATATTGACCTGGTAAGGTCAATATAAATCCACTGAAGTCCATCAGCCGTGTGGAGCAGTGGGCGGGGCACCTGCCTTCAGAGCTGTATGTCTCTGGTTCAAGACCCTGCTTGTGATTTTGTGCAAATTTGTAATGAATGATACGTTTTCGTACCATTCGTAACATATGATATGTTTGTCTGGCGTTTGTATCATATTACACGTTTTAATTAATAGCATTCGTAACATATTATACGTTTTATTAGTGTTCATAACATATGTTACATTTTAGCCAATCCGTAATGTATTATACGTTGTGGTAGTGAGTTGTAATGTAACCTAACGTAATGTAACATATACGAAATCAGGAGCCATGGATTTACGTAAAATAGTCTGAATAGTCCCCTGAGACCAGGTTGGCAATCATTATCTTTTCCCATCGTGTGGAATGCATTTACATAAGTATAAACTGTAAATGTCTTCCCACTGAATGCTAAGTTTTGACAGTGAAAATAGGTTGACATCTTTTCCCATTAATGAAAACTGTTTTCATAAGCATCAACTCTTAAACACCTCTTTCTTCCCATCTGATGACAAAAAAAATTCAGTTGACACTCATCTTTTACTATTCAATTCAATGTAATGACATCTGTAAACATTGTAACCCTTTCTTTTACCATTAAGTGCAATCAATCAATCAATCAAATGTATTTATAAAGCCCTTTTTACATCAGCAGTTGTCACAAAGTGTTTTTACAAAACACCCAGCCTGAAACTCCAAGGAGCGAGCAACAACAGTGTTGAATCACAGTGGCTAGGAAAAACTCCCTAAGAGGGGCTGAAATGTAGGAAGAAACCAGAGAGGAACTAGTGCAAGTGTATGAACATCGGTTTATTGGTTAGGATTGGTTTTCCAAATGACGGAAAATGTATTGATGTAAGTGTTAATATGGTGACACTTTTCTCACTGAATGAACGTCAATTGATTGACATAAATGTTTTTCATTTAATTAAATGTACTGACATAAGGGCAAACAATGTGATATGAATTTCTGAAAAAAGGCATTATGTCAACTCAGATAATGAGCTATATTGCAGTTTTTCAACATGTGGAATATGTTCATTAATGATTCAAGAGGAAATATTAACAAATATTACAGTTTTCTCATTAGAATTGTATTTACCTAAAAGTCAAAATTATTGGCACCTTTGATTGCAGTAAATCATGCACCCTTTCCTTACAAGAATAGAGGCACAGAGCCTTTACATATATATTGGAGAACATGTTGGAAGGGATTACACTGGCATGGACATTTTGTTGTTCTGGAGTGTCTGCTTGTGTTGAATAAGGCAGTCAGTCCATAAGTGCGCAATAATGACAAAGGAAAAATGTATTTTTGGAAATGTGTGCCAATTTATTGAAAATGATAAACAAAATATCTCATGTACATATGTATTCAGACCCTTTGCCACGATATTCCAGATGATAAGATGCATTATGCGTCCTTTGATTATCCTTGTAATGTCTCTAGAACTTAATTGGACTCAACCTGTGGCAAATTCAATTGATTGGGCATGATTTGGAAAGGCCAACACTTTTCAATTTCATATAAGAGAAAAAGACATACAATGAAGTCCTAGAAACTCTCTATAGACCTCCAAGATAGTGTTGTGTTGAGGCATTGATCTAGGGAAGGGTATAAAACAAATCTTATGTTGCCATGACCTCAGGGGGCTTCGTCATTGTGAAATGGAAGAAGTTTGGAATGACCAAGACTCAATCTAGATCTGGCCATCTGGCAAAGTAAGTAACCAGGCAAGAAGGGCCTTGGTCATGGAAGTGAAAACTCAACAGAGCTTCAGTTTCTCTACAGATATGGGAGAATCTGCCAGAAAGACAACCATCTCCGCAACACTCCATCAATAAGGCCTTTATGATAGCGTGGCTTGACAGAAACCACACCTGAGTAAAAGGCCTGAGACATGCCACCTGAAGGACTGAAAGAATTAGGAAAAAGATGATATGGTCTGATGAGACCAAAAGCGAACTATTAGGTCTGAATGCCAAAAGCTGCATCTGGCCAAAAACAAGGTAGCGCTCATGGCCTGATTAATACCAACTGTACGGTGAAGCAAGGCAGTGGAAACATCATGCTATGAAGATGATGGGCAGTGAAGGAACTGAAACAGCAGGCACTGGGACACAGGTCAGAATTGAAGGAAAGATGAACAAAATAAAATAAAGAGAGGTCCTTGATGAAAACCCTGATCCAAAGCTCACAGGACATAAGAATGGGGCAAAGATTCATCTTCCAGCACGACAATGACCGGAAGCACACAGCCAAGACAATGCTGGAGTTGCCCTAGTGTGGGGAAATATGAACATCCAATCCCTATCCAATCTGACAGAGCAAATGGGAGAGACAGCCTAAACCCAGCTATGCAAAGCTGGTAAAGGAATATCCCAGGAGATTCAATGCAGTGATTGCTGCAAAAGGCCCTTCTACAAACTACTAAATAAAGAGTTTGAATACTTTTGTCCATGAGATATTTCTGGGGGGTTTAACACAATAAATTGGAACAAATTTCTAACAATATTTTAGGGAATTGTAAATTTTGTCTATAACACAACAAAATGTGGAGGAAGTGAAGCTGAATTGAAGAAACTGAATACTTTCTGAAGGCAAAGTGTGGTCATCCTTGCAAAGTGCGGGATCACAAAGTACCAGTCTCAACATCAACAGTGAAAAGGTGACTCCAAAATGCTGGACTTCTAGGCAGAGTTGCAAAGAAAAAGCCATATCTCAGACTGGCCAGTAAAAAGAAAGGATTAAGATGGGCAAAAGAACACAGACACTGGACATAAGAAGAACTCTGCCTGGAAGTCCAGCATCCAGAAGTCACCTCTTCACAGTTCATGTTGAGACTGTTGTTTTGTGGGTACTATTTAATGAAGCTGCTGGTTGAGTACCTGTGAGGCATATGTTTCTTAAACTAGACCCTCTAATGTATTTGTCCTTTTGCTCATCTGTGCACCGGGGCCTCCCACTCCTCTTTCTATTCTGGTCAGAGCCAGTTTGCGCTGTTCTGTGAAGGGAGTACTACAAATCGTTGTATGAGATCTTCAGTTTCTTGGAAATGTCTCACATGGAATAGCCTTCAATTCTCAGAATAACAATAGACTGACATGTTTCAGAAGAAAGTTTTCTTGTTTCTGGTCATTTTGAGCCTATAATCGAACCCCCAAAATCTGATGCTGAAAATACTGAACTAGTCTAAAGGCCAGTTTTATTGCTTCTTTAATCAGCACTGCTATTAAAGCAGTGCTAACGTAATTGCAAAAGAGATTTTTTAATGATCAATTAGCTTTTTAAAATGATGAACTTGGATTAGCAAACACAACGTGCCATTGGAACACAGGAGTGATGGTTGCTGATACATTGTATGTAGATATTCCATTGAAAATAAGCCGTTTCCAACTACAATAGTAATTTACAATTTTAATAATGTCTTCAAGGTATTTCTTAATAATGTATATCACTGTATCAAGTTGATGTTATTTTAATGGACAAGAAATTTGCTTTTCTTTCGAAAACAAGGACATTTCTAAGTGACCCCAAACTTTTGAACGGTAGTGTACATCACCAGTCAAAAGTGTGAACACAAACGTTTGAATGTACACTACATATGTAATTTTCTATACTGTGTATTGAATGAACAAACTGATCCTTATGATTTTTTTTGCTCTCCTCTGCATCATGCATGCATAAAGTGCTGATTGAAATGCAGGAAGAAGACTTTGGATTGAAGAGTTCTCCAGGTTAGAAACAGCCCTGGCCATAGTATTTACTAGCTACAATTTATGATCTGGACCTATTTGATATTTTGTTATTCTTTGATTCTATAGAGGAATATTGATGTGGAATGTAGAATGTTCTACCCCAGTCTCTGTTGTAATTTTAATATTTTAACATTGAAATCTGAACCTTTTTCAACATTACACATATGCATTATATGATACAATAGAGCACAGCTGCCTAACCCTGTTCCTGGAGATTTACAGTCCTGTAGGTTCTCTCCAACTTTATTTCCAATTAACCTGATTTAGTTTCTTAATCACCATGTTATTAGAATCAGGTATACTTATGATTTTAGAGAAAGTGTGCAGAACAGTAGCTCTCCAGTAACATGGTTGGGCAGCCCTGCTATAAACCCATCATAGATGCAATGTAACTGACAGAATACCTACTGTAGTTATGATTTCAAGACTTAACATTTGTCATCTTACCATTTTCCTTCATTCACCCATTAATGAGAATGTACAAAGGATTGCATATGTGTTCCCATGTAGGGTTTTGTATTAGAGAACCCAAATTGCTGTGGCTTAAGTTACAACGATTCCTGTGCATGTACAGGAGTTTCTTTATGTAACTGTTGCCCAATCTGCTGCTTACGTAGCTGTTCACTGCTCTGCTGCCACTCACCCATCCTTGATTGACTTTATCTGGTCAATGGTGCAGCCTACAAATGTCCCATTGTACACCAAGCTGTGAAAACTATTGCCATGCCTTACTAAGCTACTAAGCATTAGCGCAGTTTCCTGCAAACATCATGTTGTAGAGAAAACTGTTAAAACAATCGTTAATGCTCAGGTTTGTGGACTGTTTCCATTACTCTTAGATCTCCCTCAACAACGAGTGGTTTTTGCCAACAGGACTGTCACTGACTGGATGTTTTTTGTTTATTTTGACTATTCTTGGTAAACCCTAAACACAGTGTTTTGGGTAAAAAACCCAGGAGGGTGTCAGTTTCTGAAATACTAGAACTGGCACTGACGATCCCACCACGTTCAGTTGCTTAGGTCATTTGTCTGCCAATTCTAATGTTCGATTGAACAATAAATGCCTTGACACCTGTTTGCTTGCTTTATCTGGCAAGCCATTGCAATTTGATTCACTGGTTCGAAATTCCAAAGGTTTGGATTTTTACATCAGACAATTACTGAGGTTAAAGTATAGATTCTCACATTTAATTTGAGGGTATTCTTGTACATGTTGGTTTTACCATTTAAAAACAACATCATTTTTTATACATATAGAGCAACAAAATATTTGTGACAAATTAATATTAATACTAATGTTTAGTATTAGATTGCATATATTTTGCATGCAATAACTGACCCAACTAGATTCTGGGTGGCTTCTCTGGGAATGTTCTGCCGGTTTGTACTTCAGCGATATTCAGTTCTTGTTTTTAAATTGCATTCAACAAATGAAAGGCAAGCTTAATTTAATTTAAATCTGGCTTTTTACTTGGGGAGTCCATCCCTTTCCATTCTGCTCGTGCCGTCTACAGTTAAGTCATCAATTAAGAAAAGTGAATCAATTTCAGTGGCAGCAATACATGAACAATCTATTCCACCCCCTCCACTGTATCACAGATATGTGCTATGTATCTTGAGCAGTTGCTTTTCCTTTTTCCTCTTGCCATCACTCTGGTACATGTTAATCTTTGTCTAATCTGTCTACAAGACCTTTTCTGGAACCATTTTGGGTGCTTTTTAGCTAACTGTAACCTGTACATCCTATTTTAGGCCAACTTGCAGTGTTGCGTCTGTAGTTCTGCTGGTTGATAATAGTGGGTAAAATATCCAGACCTTCGTCCTGGAGTGTTCCTGACCTCTGACACCTTTTATCTTCTTCATCATCATGGTGAGCATTCTTTGGCTATCCACTCAGGTCTTTCTTGGCCTACCAGGCCAATTGTGATTGCTGAGTTAATCAGCGCTTTTCTTCTAATTAATTATGTTTTAATGAGTTGTTTTGATAAGCCTGAGATTTTGGTTATGATATAAAACATGTTTAGCCTCATAATGGCTTTCTTGACACACCTTTGGTCCTTATGTTGACTGTACCAATTGCAGACTCCAAAGGCAAACTCAAAGCCTAGAATCAAGACTAAACATTGACGGCACTCTTATGCCTGCACAAATGTTGCAAAGGAGCACACCTTACACACCAGAAACACATTTCAAGCCAATTATCCGAAATACTTTTGATGCCCTGACATCAATACTTTAACCTCAGAGTAATTGTTTGATTTTAAATCTCAGAATTTTTTTGGAGAACACAGCCAAAATAAGACAAAACACTTCACTGTCCCAATAATTACGTTGGACACTAGGCAACATGGTTCAGAAGAGGATGAGTAATGGGCAAAAACAGAAAGAGAGAATGTGAACAGCTACGTTACAAAAAAATTATGCATAAAATAACAAGATTTTTAAAAGAAGTTTTAAAGAAAAAGAGGTAAAAACATTATCTGTAGCCACAGCCTACATAAAATGACTATCATTTTATTTATACTATTCTATATTTCTCCTCTTCTTTGCAGCAATTGAGGGCTTAATAAGTAAGGACTCTTTTTTAAAATAACGGTTGGCTGTAGAGCAGAAGCAAAAGCAAAACCTGTTAAATTCATACTCACAAATTCCAGCGCCCCTGGAAAGCATGCATGTCAAAATCAGCTAAACTTTGCTTACTTAACTTCAATCCTCTAACCAAAGGAATTCATGCTTCATGCAATTCACCTATTAGACCTGAGTCTGCTTCACATAGATCCTGATAAACAGGATTGTTTTTCGCCTTCCTACCCATTCACAAAGAAGCAAAGCTTGGTTCAATCGTATTGAAAGAATGAAAAAGTATTATGTTCATTCTATGTTGAGAATTTTTCGTGAATGAAATTATTTGTTTCTTTCTCGAGGACGTGTATGTACTTCCCTGTAAATTCCCAGCATGTTACTTAGAATGATGATAGGATGTTTTTAGGACCTCTGTTACTACCCTATAAACAACAAGTTGTTAGGATGTCTTCAGGTCACAAATAGGTTAGCAGAAGTGGTTAGGACATTGTGTCATGGGCCCCTAGAGGTTTTGTCTAATTCCCACTCAGTCCTGGCACATCTCTTTGGCCACCTTTACAATGTTATGTCTTGGGACCAGTCGAGGATTTTTCTAGTTCCGGGTTGGTCCCAGGGATGTCCTTGGAAAGTTCTTAGGATTTTGTGTCATGTCCCAAAGCATTACAGTTAAAGTAAATTGTATTAGGGTGGTTTTAAGATGTTAAGTTGAAATCATATGGAGAGGCAGCTTGATCCCTCAGGGCAACGTGGATGTCAAGGACTGTCATCTGGGTGTTGTCACTAGGGGGTGCCTTTGAGTGGATGCTGAGCAGGAAGGATGGGTGCTGAGTGTTGTTGAGCAGGATGTTAAACAGGATGGACGAACACAGAGGGATATAGAGCAGGATGGACGGGCACTGAGTGATGTTGAGCAGGATGGACGGGCACTGAGTGATGTTGAGAGGGATGTTAAGCAGGATGGACGAACACAGAGGGATATAGAGCAGGATGGACGGGCACTGAGTGATGTTGAGAGGGATGTTAAGCAGGATGGACGAACACAGAGGGATATAGAGCAGGATGGACGGGCACTGAGTGATGTTGAGAGGGATGTTAAGCAGGATGGACGAACACAGAGGGATATAGAGCAGGATGGACGGGCACTGAGTGATGTTGAGCAGGATGTTAAGCAGGATGGATGAACACAGAGGGATATAGAGCAGGATGGATGGGCACTGAGTGATGTTGAGAGGGATGTTAAACAGGATGGATGTTTACTGAGTGATGTTGGGCAGGACGTTGAGCAAGATAGACGGGACACTTAGTGATGTTGAGCAGGATGCGAGCTGGGCGTTTTGTGATGTTGAGCTAAATGTGATAATGGGGTTGGGTGCCATCTGGATGGACAGGAAAGCAGCCTGGACGTCAGCATTGGAGCAACATTGGAGTGACCTGGATGTGTTTGGGAGAGCATACCTTGAATGTAATAATAATGGAGTTGACGATGGACTATGATGTGATCATCCATCAACTCATGACGGCTATAATCCTATGACAATACTTATTCTTTCTGTGAAAATTACGCTTGAATTCAGGCTTGACTGGGCTGTTTTCAACAATTAGTGGAAGTGTTTTATTGTTTTTCCAACAGGCCAAAACAACACTTGGACATGAGCACTGCACCTGAGCAGCCTACATTTCCTAAAAGATTTGTCAGAATTGTACGTAAAAAATCAATACCCCACCAAAACAATGAAGGCAATGTAATCAAGACAAATTTAAAAACAACATTAAAAACAAAGAAAAAGTACTTATTGTATTTATACATACCAAAAATGTGAAAAATCTTAGGCCTTTTAAAAATGGGAAATGTAGGCTTTTTGAGTGAGCTAATAGGTTGATGCACCCTCCACTGGCTCACATCTGGCACAACATCACTCATCATCCGTCCTTCCTGCTTAATATCCTGCTGAACATCACTCAGTGCACATCCATTCTGTTCAACATCCTGGTAAACGTCACTCAGCGCCCACCCATCCCTGCTCAACATCCACTTGAGGGCTCCCCTGAGAGGCGACATCCAGGTGACAGTACTTGATCTAGCTCCTACTGGCTAAACTGGGTGTGTGGACTTTTGATATCCACTTTATATACACACAGTATAATTATTTCTACAATATAATTTCTTTCATTTAATAATTCATTTATAAATTTATGTATAATTTATATTAAATAAAATACACTTTTTTATTTCGAGTCAGAAATTAAAAAACAATCATGTCAGAACATTTGTACTCTGAAAAATAATTAAAAACTGTCAATGCCTTGCAGGGCTGGTTCTTGGCATAAGCGACATAAGGGATTGCTTAGGGCCCTCAACTGCTAGGGGGCCCCGACCACTATGGGAGAGGGGGCACCAAATCAAATTTTGCTTAGTGCCCCCAAAAGGCTAGAGCAGGCACTGATGCCGCAGGTGCAGAAGTATGCACGTCTTTATAATATATAAAAGGTTCTTCCACGCAGGTTTAGTTAGTGTACATAATTATGCAACCAAAGCATTGACAGGTTTTTTTTTAAATAATGTTTCAGAGAAATAATCCATTTGTTTTTCTCTTCAATATTGTTGGTTTTTAGATATTTTTAAAGATAAAAAATAGGTCTGACATGATTGGTCTTGATTTGCAACCTTTAGTACATAAAGAAAAGCTGCATTTTCAAAAAGGGTTTGTAGACCCTTGATATCCACTGAATGTATAAAGAAAGACATAATTAGGAGGAGGGGGCCAAGTAGTAAACAAAAACCTTCAGGGGTCCATGAAACAATTTCCCATGAAAGTCTTTCAAATTTCTTTGGGGACAGCCCTGGAAATATTTGGTTTATTTAACCTTTCTTTAACCAGGTAAGTCAAATGAGAACCAATTCTCCTTTACAATGATGACTTGGCCAAAGACATAACAATTGCAAGACAAAACACTCAGTTACACATGAGTATGATATAAATCTTTTATAGTAGATAAAATTTGGATATTTGCAAAGTGTTATGCCACAAAGCTAATCAGATAGCAGCAGTGAACTTTCAAAGTATGTTTGCTATTGTTAGATTCCAAGTACTGTACTAGATACATGACAACATATGCTTAGATTTATTTCACACAAAAAAACTCTATAAAATGAACATTTCTTTCAAATCTTTTTTTCTTTGTGTCTGAAAAAAAAAATCACCACAAATTCAATACAGCCTTTTTGACAGGAGTCATGCAATGAATAGTTGTTCTGACTGATTTTGACAACTTTAAAATCAATTATCATTCCAAGTAAAATACAAGAGGCAGAATGAGCTGAGGATTCAAGTTAAGTGTTACCAACAGAGCAAAATATTTGCCCGGCTATTAAGTGGGTTGGGCCAGATCCAGAGCACACGTGAGTAATGCAGCATTTTGAAAATGTGCTAGAGGCTGTTTTTCTTGTTTTCTTGTTTCTTGTTTAGAGATTATTAAATCGCTGATGACTTTGTCCTGTTTAACAGCCCTCATTTTGGTGTCACCACATGTAGTGAATGTAGATTAGAGGAAAATGTCATTTTTGAGTCAGCCAAGCAAATTATAAGCTAGTAAACTCTAATAGCCACACATTCAGCGTGTTCTTTATTTAACATGCATGAAAACACCTAATGTGCTCTCCATTATTTTATTTATATAATGTGCTCAACTCCTTACCAAATATAGACCAAAATGTACTGTAGTAGTATGCACTAGACTACAGAACAGTCCAAGAACTATAACATGCACACAAGAATATTATCATTGTGAATAGTCAAAGAAAAATAATAGCATTGTGCTATGCAAAAATATCATAAACCCTAATAATTTTGATATCTGAAATTTGGCTATCAAATGGGTCTGTGATAAATGCTGAAAATCTGCTATCAAAATAAATGTTTGATTGGGAGTGTTGACATAATATGTGAATGACAACAATGTCTTAAATGCATACTTTGTGTTTCTGAACTCACTTCACTCGCATATAAGAGGCTGCTGGTGCTGACAGATTTGCATATCACTGATTAATCTGTTGAGAGGCATGCATTAAATAATTCAAAAGAATACCCAGAAAACCATGTTCTATTTTAGTGAAATTTAGCTAAAACCATTGTTTTGAAATTGCTACCTTCCAGCTGTTTTCAAAGGCCAAAATTGGACAATTAACCATGATGCTGAGGCTACCTACTATATATAAAGAACAAAGTTACTAGTCAGGCACTATAAACAGTATCCAATCATACTGGCCACCAGCCAGTTGAATTTATCCGTTTCAGATTTTCTCAATTTTTGCAAATTTATGTCACAAAGTTAAAAAATTTTCAACCAAAACCTAATAATTAAAGAGTATCTGAGTGACAATTGGATTTATGCACTTATTAGCCCTTTAATCACTAATACTATCCATTTATCTGTATAAGCTAGAGTTTTGACTCTCATTAGCCTATATTGGCCTAAAAGTCTAAATCGCCTTTTGCACCTTAGCTTACTTTTTCACACAAAGCAGCATTAGAAATAAACTTCACTGTAAGCTATTTTTTGCTAGTCCAATTTTAGATTAATGTTAACCACAACATTCAGACAGTAGTGCTACGCTACTTACAAATCAAAGTTTATGTACAATACAGTAAAAAAGGTGAGCATATGAGATGGTGTATTAGCAGTAAGGTACAGAGCATGTAGAGGTAAAACACAAGACAATTTTAATTGGCTGATAAGGAGTTAGTTATCAGATATGTATAAGTCACTCCTCAGCTTGTAGTCCATTAGAAACAGATCATTGATTTAAACAATTGGTTTTAGCAAAAGTTCATGAGTATGGCCCCCAGTTGTTCTTTGATTATGAGCATATGCCGATTAAGATGAGCAGGTATTTACATGATGACCTTTGCCATGAGGGTCTACTGCTATAATTACTTTGTACTTCAAATTATTAGTGTGCATGTAAATGCTATATTGAAATTGCTTTTGAGATGATTAACTACACCTAAAACTGAAAAATAATGCATGGCCAAGTTGAGTCATTGGTGGTGGACGGAGAGGACATAATCACAAAGTTTTCTTGACTTCAGCTACATAGATATATTCAGTATATCCCTGGATTCCTGCATTGAATAAAAACTCCAAATCACTACCGTTGAATTCCACCAATGCTATGGTATGCTGAAAGTACTTCTACTTCTAATTAGCTCTAAGTGCTACTACTTCCACTGCACAGTTGAAAGTGGCAGCTATGCACCAACATTGCCTGGCTTAATGTGGACATAATAACAAAGTGACAATATGTGTGGGGGAAAGCAGTTGAAGCTTTGACATTGTGGTTGATGTGGTGTCCTTCTGTTTGTTCCATAGAGGCTTGCCTCCCAGGGGAAGACATTGGGGACGATAAGAACTGCCACTGTGAATTCCTTCAAGATTTATCTCCTGGGTTGAAGGTCACAATCAGGGCAATAATGTAAGAGATTTTAAATTAACTTCATTCCCCAAGAACAATATGTCTTTGTAAGCTTAGAAACATGAACTCAACTCAGCGTGATTTTATTCTGAGACCTTTCAAACAAATTCAGATTTTATGAATAATAAATGACTAGAATATTTGTCAACACCAGCTTAAATTTAGTAAAATACATACAGGTCCCACCAAAATGATTGCCCGGCTTGGTAAATTTGAGAACATGAGGTTATAGGAAAGATTTAATCTTACACTCAAAATATTAGAATTCTAACTTTAATCCTGCTTTAATCTTTAATCCTGCTAAAGGAAAAAACACAGAAAAAAAGGCCTTCTTTTTTTTTTAACAAAGAAAGCCTTTACTCTCATCAAAACATCAACATCAGTGACTGGAGTTTGCTAAACATGATTCAAATAGGTTTATATGGTTGATGCCTTTTCTTGATTAGAGTAGTGGCTTTCCTCTGACAAGATGTTCAAAATATGGAGATGATGTCAAATTGTAGTTTTGGTGACTAAGATTCAACCAAGTTCAAAAATTAACTTTTATCTCATTTAATATGTGTTTATTGACCTCCGTTGATAGATGACTAAAGGAGTCCGGCATGTCTGTCACATATTTATTCCCAAGTGAAATTATAGGCCTAGCTTCAGAATTCCTAATGACTCAGACTAATGACTTCAGAAAATGTTATATACACATTGTCTACACAGGCAGTACAGTCATGTGAAAAGGTTTTCTTACATATTTAGAGATATTGATATGAAATCTTCAAGTCAACACTATTGACAGATAAAAATAACCTACAATAACAAGTGTCATTGAAAGATGATACTTTGCAATCATGTAATCCTCAAAAATCCACAGAAAAACATTTTCATAGTGCTGAAAAAAATAGGCTACTTTCAAATTTTTGCGGGACCCTGTAAGCGGGGCTTGCCAAAAAGAATGACTGACCGACAGACTGACTGGCGAACTGCCACACAATTGACTGGGGTTCGATCCTCGCCACGGTCCAAACAAAGTAGGCATTCAAATTTGTTCAGGATAGGCTAAAACTTTGCTAGCTACAAGCTTCAGTAGCTACATTATAGTAAGACTAAAGTAAAATGGTTTACGGTTATATTGTAATGGACAAAGTGCACCGACCATTTCGGAGTCATTATTTTCATTATAGACACTGTATAGCTATTAACTAGCCATCTACACTAATCTCTTTCTAATTGAACAAATTGAATGTAGTGTTGTGATCCTGTTATACCTGTTGTTGGTTAGTTAAACTGTTTACGGTTATATTGCGATGGACGAACTGCACCTACAAGGACCATTTCGATTTACATAGTGTAGTTCACATAGCATAGTGGTTGGCAATTCAACTGTCACTGTTTTCTAAAAAAAAAAACAGCCATGGAGTGATTGGAGTCATTGTTTTCATTACAGGTACTGTATAGCTATTAGCTAGCCATCTACAGTAATCTCTTTCTAATTTAACGCATTGAATGTAGTACTGCGATCCTGTTATACCTGTTGTTGGTTTGGATATTAATAGGTAATGTAGGGAACTAGTTTTGAGAACCATGCAGTTTCGTCAATGCAGGAAGTATATAGACACACGTATAACATGCAACAACACCCGCTGTTCAAATATCGTAGTGGTTACAGACACAGTCTGTTGCATAGGACACCGTGGATCGAATCCACCCTGGGCAACAACATGCATTCCTTCTAATCACGGGCCAGCTGAACTAGGCTTGCCTGGTTTCTTGTTTTGTAATCACTTGCACATGTTTTGGTGCATCTGATTCTAGTATTTTAAGGTAAAGGTAGGGGTGTACTAATTGTTTTCACATCAGGTAATTGTATTTCTGTAAATTTTACTAGCGCAAGTGGTTTCATTTTTTGTGATATTTATTAAATTGGGTTTCCTTTATCAATGAATGTGGTTAGAATTTGTGTCCAAATATGTGTCCAATTATGTCAAAAAATTCAACTTCCCAGGGGGTGTACTTACATTTTCAAATGACTGTATATCAACAGGAAGATAATGCTATTATATTTGGTTCACTTTTTTTTTCAATGGGTGCCAATAATTATGACATTATTCTTTTGGAGTAAAAATGTTTCCTTGAAACTCTTTATCTCAACTGAAGCTTAGACTTTTCTAATATTTTGAGTGTAAGATAAAGCTAATGAACAACAATTGTATTATTTTCCGAGCCTTTTTTGCTCATCTTCACCAAGAGGGCCAATAATTAAAATCAGAAATGTCTCCTTCAGCATCATGAGGTTTCTGGTGTCCAAGAGGAGGTTTAAGGAGAGTCTACGGCCATATGACGTCATGGATGTGATCGAGCAGTACTCTGCAGGCCACTTGGACATGCTCAGTCGGATTAAGCAACTACAGTCCAGGCAAGACCATCCCATTACTTCCTTCACAGATCCATTCACACCCTCCTTTCAATTATAGCTAACCTTGAATGTAGTAGAATAAATTAATACATCAATAAAAAGACAAATACTATCAGAACCTGGGTGGCAAGTCTGATTCAAACATCCACTGACCCACCAGGCTTTAATCAGTACACATATTTCAGCAGGGATATTCAATTCCCAGTGTCAAAACTGGGTATAGAATAGTTCTAACATGGTAGATAATTGATCAATAATTAATAGATTGGTTAAGTAATGAAACCTCCTGTTCCAGGTCTAAATAAATGTTCCTGATTAGAACTAGAAAAGTGAAGGCTGAGGTTGCATTACCTAAGGGATGAATGTAGGCCTAGCTACCAAGTATTTCGGCCCTCAGGGACTGTAATTGAATAGTCATTCCTCACTGTCTAGTCTTATTTAGTCTAGTGGAGTATTACCAATAGATTTGACACCATCTTTCCCTGGATACTTTCTTGTGTCACAGGAATCACACATGATGTAATATATCACTAAACTTACATTCGCCCCATGCTGTATGCCACCCTCTGATATGTATGCTGACAACACATTTACCATATGTTTCAAAACTTTAAACTATTTAAATACTGTTCATCTTTATGGCACATTTCCCTAACTTTTATATGTTAATTTCAAATATTTGATTTTAATCTTGCAAATAAGTACAGAATACTGTTTATATGTATATTTTTATATTCCAAAAATTAAACTGCTTGTATACATTTCTGTTTAAACAACCAGCACTGCAAACGGGACGTCATAAGAACATGTTCCCATTAGATTCCTTAAGGGGTTTTGACTAACTGGGAAATGCCAGAAGGGCCAGACCATCTTTGATTAGGGTGGGCTCCTCAAAAAAAATTATACATCATTTTTAGATAATTTCATTGTGCAGTATACAAATATTGTATCACAATGTACAATATCTGAATTGCCAGTTTCTGTGACTTTACTAATTCTTTGACAAATTTAATGACAGAAACTAAACTACGGTACCTCCTCCAATAAAATAAGCCAGACTTTAGTCATATCTGGCTGAATAAGTACAGAGGATGCTTTCTCATTCAGCACAGCAAATGTAAATTTGGCGCCCAAGAACGATGGGATGTAATTTCACACTAGCATGGCCATCAATGCCCATCTGGAATTGATGCCTCACCAAAAAAAAAGCAGTATAGTAAGCTAACATGCATCTATGAGTATAGCGTTTCACTCTTTTCTTGGAACAAACTTTTTCCTTAAGTCAGTTATGAATATTTGTAAGTTGCAGTTCATAGCAAACACATTGTTTTTGTTGTTTATTTTAAGACCAGGACTAATCCCTCATCAGTTTGTAAGGGATCACTTACATCAGTAATAGTTCGACCTAGATTCACATTTGGGTGAAATGACGCTTACCCTGTGTTGTTTTTGAAGACACATGGAGTCATTTTTCACAGCCTGGAAATAGCATTATTAGCATTGTCCAAATTCATGAATTGAAGCCATGCGTCTCGAGAAACAAAAGCTGCATTGCAAATGAAAAGTTCAGAGTCAATAAATAGAGTCAAACTTCCCATCACTCCCCATCACTTCCCTGTCATCAATTTCCCTCTCATAGGTAGCTAGCGAATGCTAAGTGGTTGTTCTGGGTGGTCAATGAAGTGAAACTTCAAAAAACACAGATTGATTCCATTGTGATACCACACACACAACCGCATGGTCGGTTTAACGGTGAGTGCCTGCAAACATACTTAATACGGGATAAAATCTCACCCAAGGGCTAAGAGTTTGCATAACTAGTGACAACAGTGCGAACGTAGTAAACATTGCATTGAATGAGTGGCTATGACAATAGTGTTTTAGACAGAGACTGCACCTTGAAATCAGCAAAAAGTATTAGATGTTTCAAAGACACTTTAACTTGAATCATTTTATTATTATTATTCAGTTAGCACATTATATAACGTATTAGTTCTATGATATAATTTTAGATCATAGATGATGTTCTCTTCCCTGGTCTCTTAATCTCTACTTTGAAATACAACAAGAATTTACTATCTTTAAACAACTCATCTGAAGAATGTGAGCATCACAGAAAATGAATTCCAACACCTCATTGTTCCTGCACCTAAGAATCAATTGTGTGTAATTGAGGTTAGTCATTAGTTTGTAGCCCAAACAAAACTAACATTTGGGTGAAATTCTTGTGTTGGAATCTGACCTTAGATGGGGAGTGAAAGTGAACACCAACAATGCCATCTTTTGGCCTGGACTTGCTGCTTTTGTAGGCTGTGTAATTCTTATAATATATTATAAATGGGATGAGTCATGTAGCCTAAAATCAGGGAGATATCCCTTGTTATCATGCAATGGAAATTAAGCATGAACTACAGTAAAGCATGCCATGTGATGCCCTGTCTCCTCATTTTGTCATTGTTGTTTTCTCAATCGAGAATGATGAGGATGGAATTCATAACTTCCAGGATGAAACAGACATTCAGCATCAAATAACATTCCCATTCCTCTGCACCAATTCCGCAGTAATTCCACATCTAACCGTTAATACGCCTGCTCCACTAATCATTTGCGAGATGCTGTTTAAATTGTGATGTCAGTCTATTTATTTGAACTAAAAAGATCTTTGACTCTTTGATTAAGAGCAATATGTTTTATCCTCTATCATTTTCTCTAAATACCAGAGTGGACCAGATTGTTGGTAAAGGTCCTCCAGAAAAAGGTGCCAAAAGTGGCGGTGATGGGGAGAAAGAGGATGACGACCCAAGCATGATGGGACGTCTGGTGAAAGTAGAGAAACGGGTAGGGCAGGTGTTCTTCTGACCTTTTCTTAGCCTAACTATGAAAAATGTTGATGTGCCAAGCATTTGTCAAAGCACACCTTTTAGCCATTCTTCTTTGTTGTGTGTATAAACCATAGGGCAATTATCTGTTTAGATTATCCTCCCCAAATCCTTGTTATTACCATTTGGAAGGGAAAGTCATATAATGTAAAGATTTCATGGGACTCGCCCTATTCCTGCAGGTGGGCTCCATGGACAGGAAGCTAGATTTCCTGGTCAACGTGTACGTGCAGCGCATGGGCATTCCACGCTCTGAGACAGAGGCCTTTTTTAATTCCAAGGAGGCCTACCCAGCGCCCCCGTACGTCAGCCCAGAAGAGAGCAAGGAGGAAAAGGAAAAGCCGGAGGTGGAAAAGAATGTGAAAGAGGAGAAGGAGGAGAAGAGCTGCTCTGCCGCTGAGATCCTTCGCTCCACAGGATCCGCGGAGAAGAAGCCGTCCCCTGAACCAAGGTCTTTGGGGACGCCCTCCGGCAGCCGCAGCCGCCCCTGTACCTCCTGGGAGCACCAGCTGCAGCACCCCCTTAGCCAGCCGGCCTGGAACAGCAGCGTGGCCAACACCCCGTCGCCGGTCGGTGGGGGCAGCGGAGAGCACTCCCCGTCATTGTTCCGCCTACCACCACCTCCACCGCCTATCCACGAGCGCTCTGCCTCCGTGACGGGCGAGGGCAGCAGCCGGGAGGGCTCGTTCCAGAGCAGGAAGCGCAACAGGAGGCAGAGGCGTCAGCTGGACGTCGCCCCACCACCCGCTGCTGACAGCGACACGTCTTTGTCCATCCCATCGGTGGACCATGAGGAGCTGGAGCGCTCCTTTAGCGGGTTCAGCATCTCCCAGGCCAAGGAGGACTTCTTTGGGGCATCATTCTTCAGCGGGGTGGCAGGGGCGGTAGCGGACACCGGGGCAGGGTCATCTCTCTGCGCCAGGGTTAGACCCTTCATTGCTGAGGGCGAATCGGACACAGACTCTGACCTGTACACCCCCGGCGCCCCTTCGCCCCTTTCCTTCAGCGGTGAGGGGGCGGGGGGGTATGGAGACAGAGTCTGGCCGCCCCTCAAGTAAGCTAGGTTTGGAAGAACTGGCCTCTAGTAATGATCTGGGATGGATTAAGGTATAAGGTGATCAATTAGATGTTGCGCGGTCTAGCTTAGACACAGTTACAAATTATTAGGCACATTCTTTTACCCAGGCATTGCTGAATAGGTTTTTATTTTTATTTACATAGGCGTTTTCCATTTCAGCGAATGAGATCATATGTAATAATTTAGTCATCTCAAACAATGACACAGTCAATGACATGGCACGCAACCATTGGTTGATGCATGGAATGTCTGAGCAGGGGAACACAACCTAGGTGAATTGCTTTTCACTGATACGTTCACAAACAAAAAAAAGGTCTAGTTGAATCTTGTATGATTATGTGTAGGACATCAAGGTATTTCCCAAGTTTTTTTGGGGGGGGATGAGTGTCCAATCACCTGAATGTTAAATTTGAGGATTTTCATTTTAACTGAAGTATATAATTCTCCTGCTTTCTGAACACTCACAGTATTTTCTCTGGACCAAAAAAATATTGGACCTACTGATTTGTGAATATAATAGTCCAATAGTCCTTATGGTAAGCCTTCAAAAACAATCACTGCCTTTATTACCACATGACACAATGCATTCATTTAAAATGAAGTCATTATGTTTTGACGCTAAACAATTCTAAAGGCCAAACTATAACATGTTGATGTGTTGTGTGCTGTAGTTTATGTAGGCTACTGTAGTCCTTGACAGAAAACATTATTGCAAAAAACGCAGAGGAGAATAGTTGCAGCCGTTCCACCCTCCTGAAGCATATGGTCTAAACCAAAGAGCTGACTCCAGGAAAAGCATGCCTTAACAAGTTCCGTGAAGTAATAAATAAGCATAGTTCTACACGATTTTTAGTAAATTATGTAAATCATCATCAAGATTAAAGAAGTCTGATGACCACAGTTATAAAACTAAGAAAACGGCTACTAGGTATGCTTTCTACTGTTTTAGTTTTTCAGCAACACTATCTTACACTGGGTTCCTAGTTAACTTTGAATTTAACAAACCAATTAACTGCATGGCATGTACATTTGAATAACTGCTGTGGGTAGAAAAAAGGTATGACTGTGGCAAGTATGTACTAAACTAAAAGACATTCCTTAAGCATTGTACTTTACAGATGATTAACAAGATTAACTAAGAGGGAACAACAGGAAAATAAGACCAAGCAACAACGCATGACTCACTTCAAATTAAATGTCCTCCTTAAAGTTTGGGTGTAGGTCTGAACATTTCTATAAATGCAGTCTTGCTTGCAAGTTTTCATAATTTTTCATGGAGTTCTGAATTCTGACAATATGCACACATAACTAGTTATAAGTTAATAAGCACTGAATGAGAAAGAAAAACACGCATTTGAATGTAACCCCAATGCACCTAAACTCTCACATTTACTATTTGTTGTTCTTATTTTTTTAAGTGCATAGTTCAAATGAAGACAGCAAAGGTAGTAGTTTGTTTAGTAGCATCAGAAGTCCATCATGAAGCCTTAACTACTTTTCTGGGACATAATTATTATTGCTGGTGTCAGAATCACCCATTTTGTATTTTTTGTTGATGCCATTACATCATCGAAGATCCAAAAGGTACTAAGCACTGTTCACAACTTATGGTAAAAATTCTATATTAATTGTCGAAATACATGTTTCCCAGCATGTTTTGTACAACTCAATGAAATTACCACAGCTTTTACATTGGTAATATCTGTAGCTACTGTATGTATCTGCATTCACACTCTTCTTCAAAGACAAAGGAAAAATAAACTTTGTACATCACTGGGATTGAGTTGATGTTTTTTTATGGTCAATGAATATAGATAACCAGTGACTTCAGCTAAGGAATATAGAAATATACACCGAATTTTGCTCAGTTTCATTATTCCTTCACCTGTTAGTGAAACAATATTGTATCGTATTTCAGATGACTGCAGAAAAGCAGAACCAGCATAGTGTAGTAAAAAATGAATCTCACTAGAGGGTGGTAAAGACCACTTTTCCAAAAACAGACCGTTTTCCTATTTTTTTCACTCTGTCTCATTTCACATGAAATTGTACACCACATGAAGGAACACGAAAATGTTATAAAACAGTAATTTGAAGGGGAAGTTAGTCTTTTCCCTCTATATCTAAAAAAAAGTTTCAGTTCGGATGCTGTCTTTTTAAATTGTTTTTTTATATCATCAGTTTGGCTAATAATTCACCGTTTATTTTTTATATATAACTCAAACATAAACTACCTTTCAAAAATTTGTGGTCACTTAGAAATGTCCTTGTTTTCCATGAAAACATGCATTAAATGAGTTTGAATAAGTAATATAACAAAATGAATAGTAAATACTGTCATTGACAAGGTTAGAAATAATGATTTGTAATTTAAATAATAATTGTGTCCTTCAAACTTTGCTTTCATCAAAGAATCCTCCATTTGCAGCAATATACAGACTTGCAGACCTTTGGCATTCTAGCTGTCAATTTGTTGAGGTAATCTGAAGAGATTTCACCCCATGCTTCCTGTAGCACCTCTAACAAGTTGGATTCGCTTGATGGGCACTTACTCCCACAACAACTCAATAGGGTTTAGATCCGGTGACTGTGCTGACCACTCCATTACAGACAGAATACCAGCTGACTGCTTCTTCCCTTCATAGTTCTTGCATAATTTGAAGCTGTGCTTTGGGTTATTGTCCTGATTTAGGAGGAAATTGGCGCCAATCAAGCGCCGTCCACAGGCTATGGCATGGCATTGCAAAATGGAGTGATAGCATTCCTTCTTCAAAATCCCTTTTACCAAGTACAAATCTCCCACTTTACCACCACCAAAGCACCCCCAGACCATCACTTTGCCTCCACCATGCTTGACAGATGCTTCTCCAGCACCTTTTCATTTGGTCTGCATCTCACAAATGTCCTTCTTTGTGATCAGAACACCTCAAACTTTCATCTGTCAATAACACTTTTTTCCATTCATCCTCTGTCCAGTGTCTCTGTTCTTTTGACCATCTTAATATTTTTTTTCTTTGGCCAGTCTGACATATGTCTTTTGTTTTGCAACTCTGCCTAGAAGGCCAGTGTTCTTGAGTCGCTGCTTCACTGCTGACGTTGAAACTGGTGTTTTGCGGGTATTATTTAATAATAATATATTATTTAACAGCCAGTTTGCGCTGTTCTATTGCTACTGCACACAGTGCTGTACAAGATTGTCAGTTTCTTGGTAATTTCTCATATGATATAGCCTTCATTTCTCAGAAAAAGTATAGACTGATGAGTTTCAGAAGAAATTTCTTTGTTTCTGGACATTTTGAGCCTGTAACTGAACCCAAAATTACTGATGCTCCAGATATTCAACTAGTCTAAAAAGAACGCCAGTTTTATTACTTCTTTAATCAGCAGAACAGTTTCCTGCTGGGCTAACATAATTGCAAAAGGGTTTTCTAATGAATTAGCCTTTTAAAATGATAAACTTGGATTAGCAAACACAACGTGCCATAAAGAACATTAGGCAAATCTATCTATCATTATACTTGCAGAAACATGCCATATCTGGTCGTCCATGTTCAACTCCACCTGATTGTGCTGGTGATCTGGATTCTGCTTGAAGACTCTGGAGGCAGCCCACCTGTATTTACTGATCCTTTAGTCATCAATCTTCACCCATACCCCTCCACAATTATTGGTTAAGTGAGCTAAAAAGGCAATAAACATTTTCACTATTCAGGTAGATTCACAAAGCAAATCTGGAAATGTAACATTAATGTGATATAAAGTTGCTTAAGGAAAACTAAATATGAAGAAATCCATGTTTTTCTCATAGACATGTCTCATTATTGGTATCTCTATAAATACTAAAAGTATCCTCTGGGTTTTTTGTATTCCTTATTTCATTTCTGAATACTGATAGATGATACAGATGATAGGCTTGAATATATCTTTACAGTCTTGTATTGCTATTGCACGTCAATTCCTAAGGAGAGGAGGAAGAGAATGACAGGTACGATGGCAGGAAGAGGTTTTTGTTTATCAACCTAACAAACATAATGCTCAGCCAAGCAATTTGTTAAGTGTTCGGAACCAAAGGTTTCATTGGAAGGGCAATAGAAAGACAAATTGATTACCACATTAAGTCAAATGATACTTACCTCTAAAGGATTATTTACTCCTGATGGTATGTAGGGAGTTGCAGAATCCTTGCACCCTCTTAGTGTGACATTGGAAATCCAACCCAGTCATCTCCCTGTGACTAAATGCACTTAAAGGGGCCATTTGCAGGTTAAATAAGAACAAAGCAGTTCCTCCTCTGTTTTAGTAAGCAGTTGTACAAACAAATGTACAAACAAAGCTATAGAAGCAGCAAGAACTTAAAGATTTCTAATTATTGTTTTAACCATGTTTTGAGTCGGTAGAACAGGGTTTACCAAACCTTTTGGCTGGTGAACCAATTTTGATATTGAAATGGTATTGCAACCATATCATGTAAAAATAAGTTATGTATTTAAGATCAATGTTATCTTTGTAAATTTGAGCTATTAAATAGCTAGTCTTTTTTGTAATAGATTTCAAATTTAAAAATTTTAGGTGAACAGTGCACAGTTTGGTTTCAAAAATTATTTTGTAAGTGAACACAACATGCATTGGTAATGAAAAGGATTGACTTTTTAAGTGACTGTTTAACAATCAGATGAAAACATTTACTATCTGTGCTTATGCAACGCTACAAGTTGATGCAACATCATACAAGTTAAAGAAAAACATACTAGAGGTGCGTCTCAAAAAATTTGAATATCATGGAAAAGTTAAAATCAAAAAGTGACACCTTCATATATTCTAGATTCATTACACATAAAGTGAAACATTTCAATCCTTTTTTGTGTCAATCCTGATGAGTACGGCTTATAGCTCATGGAAATCAAAAATCCAGTATCTCAAAATATTAGAATAAAAAATTTATAATACAGAAATGTCATAGGAATATCTTTTAAAAATGTGAAAGTGTGACTATTATAGCATTACATAAATGTGATGGATTGATTATGGGGTTCTTGTTTTTGATGCGATGTTATTAAATGAACAATCATTAATTTTGCACAAAAAAAATCAACTTTGAAAAATCTCAACAAACTGGGTCAACTAAAACAAGCAACATTTTAACATTTGAGATTGCCTTAGATCATTGGTCAGGGTTCATTGTTTTCACTGACCTCTTTGTCTTTGCTTTTCAGACTTTGTTAATCCCTTACTGGGTGGGCTTGTGATAATTTCATTTATGAATAATAAAATGTCATCTATGTGAAGAAATACCCGCACACTCCAAAGATCTATGATGTCGGCTGTGTGCAATGAAGGTGGTCTATATTGTATTGATTAACACATTGGGCCTTTGTCATTCATTAGACATGTATTCCAGATAGGCTTTCTATCATTGAAGGTGGTAAAATAAAATGAAATGGGTAATTTGCATAGACTACTGTATCACTTATTGATATTGGTTCTGTGGTTAATTTCATCTGTAATTCTGATCTGTTTAATTTTTTTAAGTGTTTGACTGGCATGATCAGTTGGGAATAAAATAACAGAATAGTGAAAAACCTTATTTAGGCCAGTTGATATTGATGCACACCATTTTTCCAGCTAATTAATGAATTCAGCTTTTCTAAAATCCAAATGCAAAACTGGCAATCCACTTTCTGTGTAAGTTAAGAGACATGATGATACAATTAATTTGAGGGTATTTTAGTCCATATTAGATCAACCACTTAGAAATGACTGAATGTTTGGTACATAGTCCCCCCATTAGGGTAACAAAAGTATTGAAACACAACATTTTGTACAATAAAGTAGTCATCTGTAGTAGTTGGTCAATTATCTTTTTAATGTAATGATTGCCTGAAGTCTGCAATGAATAGACATCACCAGATGCAGGGGATCTCCACTGTTGTTGCTCCGCCAGGCCTGTATGTCAACCATCTTCAGTTCTTGCTTGTTTTGGTACTTTTGGGCCTTTATTCTCCTTTTTAGCATGCTCAATTGGATTCTGTTCTGTTGAGTTACTTAGCCAGGCAAGACCTTTTCACTTTCTATCCCTGAAAACTCCTTGGTAGCTATGGCAGCATGAGATGAAGCACTGTCCAACGATATGTTTCTATATACTTCAGAATTCATCCTGCAGCTGTTGTCAGCAGTTGCATCTTCAATGATAATATGAGCCATTTCCAGTGGCAGCCATATATAACCAAAACTGCTGCCTGCAACAGATATTTGGCAGATGAGGTGGTATGCCAGTTCTTTTTATCTCTCTCATCTATCCACAATGCCTAAAAATATTACGTCACAAAAGCTAATACATTTTTTGATATTGTTGAGTGCTTCTGAATGAATGATGAAGATGTTGAAGGACAGTAAATAGATGGAGAAACATGCAAACTATACAGGGACTTTGGTAAACCCATGCAAACACAGCACTAACTGTTTTGGAGATGACACAGTGCTGTATTTTGTCAAATACACTTTCATTGACAATTTAAAGGCTGTGGCACTGCATGGGTTCAATTCTGGCACAATCTCTCCTCTGCTTTTCCCATTTTCTCTCCTCTGAAGAATAACTGAGAGGCCCCAAATACTGAACCATTTACTGAACATTAATAGAATAAACAGTGGTGTAGTTCATAGAACTAACAACCAGATTTAGTGTAAAGTAAACAATAAATTTGTCAAAATGAAATTATAATTGGAAAATGTTATTTCACAGCTGTAGTGGGTGGTAGCTTATCAAAGGTATAGCTTACTCAACGTGTACAAAACATCAGTGCTTACAGTACAGTTGCCTATATGTTATCTGCTAGGTGAACAGTGAAACAGTATGAATTCCCATGTCAAAAGGAAAATGTCTTTGGAAAAAGATATTTGTTCTGGTAAATGTGTGTTAATGTTATTGTTTGTTGGTATGGTATAAGCAGGATGACCACAAACAAGTGAGAAAACAAGCACTGAATAGTGTAGGTAATCATTGCGCCAACAAAATCAATTTAAAAAATTTGTAATATCCAAAAATATAGTTTTTACAGCTTTTGTCAACTGAAAATAAAATTTGTGGAGGAGTGGAGGGATTTTAGAGGAGTTGGTTTAAGTGGAGGAGTTGGTTTGAATGTGCAAATCAGAGATATCCCCTTTAATAGTCTGTTTAAATATATACAAAAATTATCAAATCTGTATAAAATCAAAGGCATGCAAGGTCAGCTGATAAAGAATAGCACTTGGACCTCCAGGGATTGCTCTGGACAAGAGCATCTGCTGAATAACTAAAATGTAAATAGAATTTGTTAACATCTTCCAGATGTTGCGTGACATTATCACATACTCATATAAATATCTGTGTTTGTACTAAAGACTTCCTGTTTTTACTGTGTTCATTGGGCTCTTTCAAAATGGTCTCTAGTACCACATTTGAGCTACAAACAAGTTACATACTTCAAAAGTAAAGTCTGTAACAGCCGGGCACAGCCTGTGCCATGTCGGCTATTGCATTTCTATGTTCAGTGTCTTTTTGTTCTAGTTGTTCTGTTTCGACGTTCTTGGATTGAAATCACCTGTGTCGAGTTTAGTCTTCACCTGTATCTCGTTTGCCCCTCATTATGTCCCTATTTAAGTTCCTCCTACCCTAGTGTTTCTTGTCAGTCATTGTTTTATGTTGACATTTGTGTTTATGTGACATCCCTGTTTCGTGTCTCCTAAGCGAAGTCTGCGGATTAAAGAACATTTCTTAAAGTCGTCTCTGCCCCTGCGACCTGCAACCTCCCTGAATAACGTTAGAGTCTATAGAACACAGTCATGAATGTGGTGTTTAACATTTCCTGTTGCCTTTTTCGGAACTGGAACAATCTTAGTGGACTCTTAATTTGTTAGCATTTGTCAAGGGTATGTCAAATGCTACAGGACTATGTAAGACCAATGCCGAGATAAAATCTGTTAAACTTATTTGTCTAATGCCTACATTTAGCTGGACACACTGGATCGACAATGTGGATCACCACCAAACTGAACACCACACTGATCTCAATAATCAAGCGGCTCATTGTGGGCTCATCAATACACAGTGACGGGTGTTATTCCCAGTCCTGATCATGGCATTGATGGATCACCGTTTTAGACTAACATGCATAGCTGCTTATGTATCAGTATAGAAAAGGCAAACGGGGGGTCAGAGGTTACACTTCACAGGCGGGTCCCTGCTGCTTCTCCCTTTTTGTGCCATGGTCTTCTGTCATGCTAAGTTGTGATGGATGAGGAAATCGTTTCCCGAAAGTGGGCCAGTGTCAGTGTATGGTTTGCACATGGGAGAGATAATAGCTCTTATTATGCATAGGAATTTATTTAATTTAGTTGACATTTTGCACAAGGCGGCATTATCATTTCTTGTTCTAATCGGTCATTTTAGTCAAGAATGTATTAATCTTATAAGTAACTCGTGGGCAATCGAGAAATAAAGACACAATACTGTAGGTGAAAGTTATTCTGTATTATCTAAAAACATTTGTTCTTATTTTTAATTTAAACCAGATTACATTATTTATATAATTAAAATATTAAACTGTATTTTAATTGTTCCAAAGCTTTTAGCATTAGTTAATAATTCATGTTGACATACTAAAAGCCTGCTTTGCTTAGACACAAAATATGTTTTGACTTTGGAGTAAAGAAACATCACAACTCTGACTCACTCACAAACCCCCAGAGGAGTATTCTCAGCTATTTCACCTTCAGATGTTTTTTCAAAAAAAAAAAATAACCTGGATATATAACCCCATACAGTTTACCATGAATCACCTTTAAACATATCCACAGGGCACTTTGCATTCTGCATTGCAGTCATTTGATGGAGGCAAGGCCTAGAGCCTTATTTATCATCCATATTCATAATCAGACATTAGTTATGAAAACATTGTTTGATTGTTGACAGTTACTTTTTATGTATCTTTTTATGTATTTAGACTACATTGGAAAGCTATCAGTAAAATATTATGCATACATTAATTAACCTATATTAAACACCAATAATGTGATTGTCTAATTATTTTGGTATTTTCAAATCCATTAGAAATGGTTTACTATTACATAGTGGATGTTTTTTAATGCCGTAGTTACACAGATCAAATGAAACAGACCATCTTTAAAAATGTTGGAATCAAATATTTTACCAGATAATCTTTTTTGAAAGTTTCAGTTTCTATCACAATAAGAATCTTAGAACTCTTTTTGAAAGCAACTTGTCCATAAAACACCATCCCAAAAGAGGTTTGGTTGAATATAACATCACACTACTAAGGTCACTATAGTGTTAAATAAAACAAGTGTCATGGAGATATGACCTTATGGGTGAATAAGTCTTGCAGATTGCAGGTTCCTGTTTGTCACGTTTCACTTCTCAGTTGTAATTATGCTGTGCCCGCAGCGCACACACACACACACACACACAGACAGAGACACACACAGACAATAGGATGCAAACAGTATTTCATATGAAGCAATATTGTGTTTCCAACAAGACGTACCCTCCAGTGATGTGCTGGCACCTGGAGTCTGAGAGAGGACAGAGAGGACAGAGATACTGTAATTAATCCCATTGCTTATACAATATTAATTAAGTGTCAAAGTCACAGGAGTATCCTGACTCCTCACCATTTTTGTCTTTATATGGACATGCAGTATTCAGTTTGCATGCATGCAGTATTGTTCAGTTGTCCTTCATTAACAGAATATTAGAACATGCTTCATATATGTCAGAAGGAAAACAATAAAATAGCAATACATGCAAGACAAGATAAATGTTTTAAATAGCTTAAAAAATATATTGTTTGCTTTTTTAAATAGGGCTACGTACTAACTACTCTGAAGCAGATATACTTGTACAGAAGTCAATGTACACATGTAGTGTAATGAGAAATGTCTGTTGAGGAAGAGTGGAAGTGTATTCGACGAAGAGGCGCGTCTGGCCTTACCAAGTCTCCAACACACCCTTGGTGATGTTGATCAGGGGTCCTGCATAACATTTGCTTCTCTAAAGATCTGGCCCCACGAAGTCTCCAACAGACCCTTGGTGATGTTAATTAGTGTCCTGGGTAACATTAGCTTCTCTAAAGATCTGGAACACCAGGTGTGGGCCATCAGCCCCACCCTCCTGAGCTCACCTGGAGAGGTGTGAAACTCTGAGCAAACTGGAGTGTAACTAAATGCATGATCTTGTGGACATTTATCTGTAGTGTTTGGATTTCCCCTGTTCCCCATAAAGGGCAGAATGGGCTGATGTGCTTTATTGTACAGTACTGGGTATAGGTCACACTTCACAAGAACATTGTAGAAATGATTGTCCTTGTTGCATGTCAGACAACAGCTGACGGCAACGCCCCGTCCATTCGATAGTTTTGCATTGATCAAGTTCATTGTGTTTGCCAATGTAAAGTAATGCTAATGACTATTTGGGGGAGTGTTTATGATACATCTGATTTTAGGATAAATAGCAATGTCTCCAAAAAGTTATTTGAGTTTGTCCTCATTAAAGAGACCTCCCAACACTTTGTGTTGTAGTCATATTCAGGAGCCCATCTTTAACAGAAGCTCGTAGCATACATTTGTGCTATAGTGTATTAAATACTTATGGTATAATTAGTAGACCGTTAGGCTAGTTGGGAGGATGTTGAAGCATGTTGGTATGTAACTATGATACATAGCTATGTATCACATAGTTACATACTAGTTACATACAGTGGATATAAAAAGTCTACACACCCCTGTTAAAATGCCAGGTTCTTGTGATGTAAAAGAATTAGACAAAGATAAATCATGTCAGCTATGGTCACTGTCAACTATATCAGCTATGGTCACTGTCAATTCTTTCATGTTTATTGTCCAACCTCAAGCAGTTTCACCAAAACCTAAAAGCAATTGGGTGTAACTGATATCCAAACAATTCTATTACAAGATGCATAAAAATTAGCAATTCATTTTAGCCAACAAAGCCAGGATTACACATCTAGTACTATAAAGCTAAGGAACATGAAATGACCAAGGAACAATATACAGTGGATATAAAAAGTCTACACACCCCTGTTAAAATGCCAGGTTCTTGTGATGTAAAAGAATGAGACTAAGATAAATCATGTCAGAACATCTTTCCACCTTTAATGTGACCTATAACGTGAACAATTAAATTGAAAAACAAACTGACATCTTTGAGGGGGAAAATATAAAACTCACAATAACCTGGTTGTATAAGTGTCCACACCCTTAAACTAATACTTTGTTGAAGCACCTTTTGATTTGATTACAGCACTCAGTCTTTTTGGGTAGGAGTCTATTGGCATGGCACATCTTGAAGTGGCAATATTTGCCCACTCTTCTTTGCAAAAGCGCTCCAAATTTGTCAGATTGCGAGGACATCTCCTGTGCACAGCACTCTTCAGATCACCCCACAGATGTTCAATTGGATTCAGGTCTGGGCTCTGGCTGGGCCATTCCAAAACGTTAATCTTCTTCTGGTGAAGCCATGCTTTTGTGGATTTGGATGTGTGCTTTGGGTGGTTGTCGTGCTGAAAGGTGAACTTCCTCTTCATCTTTAGCTTTCTAGCGGACGCCTGAAGGTTTTGTGCCAAAATTGCCTGGTATTTGGAACTGTTCATAATTCCCTCCACCCTGACTAAGGCCCCGGTTCCAGCTGAAGAAAAACAGCCCCAAAGCATGATGCTGCCACCACCATGCTTCACTGTGGGTATGGTGTTCTTTGGGTGATGTGCAATGTTGTTTTTGCGCCAAACATACCTTTTGGAATTATGGCCAAAAAGTTCAACCATGGTTTCATCAGACCATAACACATTTTCCCACATGCTTTTGGGCGACTTGATGTTTGTTTTTGCAAACTTCAGCCAGGCTTGGATGTTTTTCTTTGTAAGAAAAGGCTTCCGTCTTGCCACCCTACCCATAGCCCATTCATATGAAGAATACGGGAGATTGTTGTCACATGTAGCACACAGCCAGTACTTGCCAGAAATTCCTGCAGTTCCTTTAATGTTGCTGTAGGCCTCTGGAAGCCTCCCTGACCAGTTTTCTTCTCGTCTTTTCATCAATTTTGGAGGGACGTCCAGTTCTTGGTAATGTCTCTGTTGTGCCATATTTTATATTTTCTCCACTTGATGATGACTGTCTTCACTGTGTTCCATGGTATATCTAATGCTTTGGAAATTCTTTTGTACCCTTCTCCTGACTGATATCTTTCAACAATGAGATCCCTCTGATGCTTTGGAAGCTCTCTGCAGACCAATGGTTTTGCTCTGAGATGCAACTAAGAAAATGTCAGGAAAATCCTACTAGAACAGCTGAACTTTATTTGTGATTAATCAGAGTCACTTTAAATGATGGCAGGTGTGTAATGACTTCTATTTAACATGAGTTTGAATGTGATTGGTTAATTCTGAACACAGCCACATCCCCAGTTATAAGAGGGTGTTCACACTTCTGCAACCAGGTTATTGTAAGGTTTTTATTTTTCATTTTTCCCCCTCGAAGATTTCAGTTTGTTTTTCAATTGAATTGTTCACATTATAGGTCACATTAAAAGTGGAAAAACTTCTGACATGATTTATCCTTGTCTCATTCTTTTACATCACAAAAACCTGGCATTTTAACAGGGGTGTATAGACTTTTTATATCCACTGTAGTATGCAACGTAGTTACATACCAACACAATTCAACGTCCTCTCAACAAGGCTAACGGTATTGTAACTTTATTACTTGATTGGAATAAATTGTATTACTTTGGAATATAGATTGCTACAGCATTCCTCGTTCATCTCCATACTCAAGCTCGTAGGGCTACTGGTAATTACACCAAAGATGGAGCCACGGTCTTGCGGTCTCGAGACCACTCAGACGTGGTCTTTGTCTTGGTCTGGGTCTCCAGGGTTTGGGTCTTGGTCTGTATCTCAGTCTCCAGTGTTGCGGTCCTGGTCACCTCTGTATAACGAGACCGATTTTTCATATAGGCTAGCTTCTCCCTTTGCGCACCTGTAGTACTGTTTTCACGCGTTTTCTATCATGCGTAGTCCCTTTGCGCACATGTACTCCTGTATTTGCACATTTTCTATCATGCATTGTTGAACTGCATGTGAACTGGCACCAAACAGGTCTGCAGTCGCCTGCAACCCTTGATGTCTGCAGGTAAATCATAGCTAGCTAGCTAATACGCACCTCATTATCTTAAGTGGTCATGATTTGTTCAGTTATACTTCTGGCATAACTCATTACAGAACAGACTGCTGTAATATTATATTCATATATATTACCAAGCTAAAGTCTTGGTTAGCTAGGCTTAGTAGTTACACTAGCTAATTTGGCCAACGTTAACATTGTGATGTGATGAAAGTTTTCATTGTGGCCAGAAACTTTACAGTACATGAAAATGCCGTTTCCAGTTTTGACAAGTACCCACAGCCATTGATGTCAATACTATGGGTATCCAGAACAAACCTGACTGAGCAAAGTTAATGTTAGCCATCTAGTTAACTACCTAGCCAGTTAGCTAACGTGTTCGCTAGCTAGCTAAGCACAGCAGTGTGAAAATAAGCTATAACATGTATGGATGTGTCAATTACATAGCTTTTTTTTCTTATTTCAGCCTTTGTAAACTAATTTCAACCTAATAATTTCTGTTATAATCAGTAAAGTAATTTAATCTAGTAATGTATGTTTACGTCTATAAAACAATGATATGCTGTGGCTTACAAAAAAAATCTTTTATTTCCTTATATTATTTTCTCATTGTTTTATGTTTGGGAAACATTGGACAGTCTAAGGTCTCGGTCTTGTTTTTTTGTGTTCAAAGTGGTCTTGGTCTTGCAATGGTCTTGACCTGCTGGGTCTTGGTCTCCAAGGTTTGGGTCTTGGTCTTGGTCTCCAGGGTTGTGGTCTTGACTCTATCTCTGAATTACACACACATAAGTAAGTCTAAGCGACCAGACTTGGAGTCCCTGAGTCCTGGAATTCTATAATCAGTTTGGTTAGGCCCAGGAACATATGACATTCTAGTCATACCTGAGTCGTTGGGCATAATTAACTTTCTGTTAGACCCAGGAACACACACCATTTTACTGTATGGTTTGTGTTAAATGACCTACACCTTATGGGCGCTTATGATAACTGATATAGGCACATACACATATGTAAATAGAAGTGACCAGACTGATCATCTCTGAATTCCCGTGTGGCTACACCGTCCCTTGCCTTCTGGACTTGACTGATGAGGAGCATTGAGGATAACGTAGGCCGTGAAACAAATGATCTTTTAAATGTTTGGCTTGTGACAAAACATTAGCTACCTTTTCTAAGAACTTCCAGCATATCATGGTCATTGAGGTTTGCGTATGTTTACAAACAAAATGGAGTCAGATAATTAGATATTAAATTATCACGTAGGTCATAGATTCTACTTTTCTGCAATAATCTTCCTACCTGTCCACTCAGTAGCATTAAAAGGGGTTTACCTGATTCCCCCATACTACACACATACTGTATTTCCATTTAATCAGCAAAACAAAACATCATCGTGCAGCTTAAAAAATGCAACAGATCTGCATTTAATTTTTTAGAATGTGTTGACACGAGCAGCCTAATTATTTCATGGCGTGGCCTCTGCCTCTCTCCCTGAACTTGTACTGGCAGCTGTTGAGCTTCCTCAACAGAACTTGTACTGGCAGGTGTCCGAATTCACACAAACAGGCCAAGCCACACACAAGATAACCTCAGATGGGTATGTGCTTTAAACATGGCATAAATAGTCAGAAGAATAGCTGACTTAAATAGTTAGAGAGACAACAACAAACAGATTTTAGAATAAAAAGCTTGAAATTAATATCAATTAAACTGCACCTGGGTTGCTAGTATCACATTCTTTTGTGTGTAGACAAAGCATGAATTCTACTAGTCAGTGAAATGAAGAGGAAGTAATTAAGGTAGTGATCGTCGAGCATAATTTAGTTTCACTTGGCCTTTTTTAACTGCACGATTGTATACTTTTAGTCAATTAAGGTATTTGACCATCAGACCAAAAGTGTTGTATCGATTGGCATGCTGAAAGTGAACTATTGATGATGGTTGTGCCGAGACCAGATCTGGAACCTCTCAGATATTGCTCAGTTGGTTCTGGCAACTATTTTCCAAGGCTCGGGTATCAGTCGCACATTCTTTGTCTTTTTGCAATGTTAACATTCTACTAAATGCGATCAGAGTTCCTAAAGTTGCTTATTCCTGCAGCACCATCTGGACCGCCCGGCAAAATTGTGAACATTTTTTGGTTTTAATGTCTGCTCTTTGAACTACCGATGTGCTTCATTCGCATCAATTAGCTCGCTTTGCTGAGTCAAGTTGCTAGGAGCTGAAAAGACATGCCCACCTCCTCTCCTCGCTCTGCCAACAGATCTATACATTCCGGTACCCCTATGCCCACCGGGTCCATCTCTCTCGCATGCCGCAATGTGTTCCGGGACCTCCGAATTTAAAAACGAAACACTGCCCGGCACATAAACTATTGCAGCATAAGAACTAGGGACTGAGGCGGTAAGCATGGTTAGGTAGAAACCTTTTCCCCAACCTGAGGGTGGTGTAGTAGCTAGGAGGCTTCCTCCCCCTGGTTTGGCCTAGAGTCCTCCCCCAGTGGAACGCTGAAACCCTTGCTTAACTTAATCATAATAGACCACTTCAGCGTAAGAACCGGTAAGAACTACAGACTGAAATAGGGTGGGGCGGTCTAGGCGTAATAGCTTTTTTCAGTCCAAAAATAAATGCCATCGTATTTAGGGGTGGGGCTTTGAATAATAATAGTACCCATCAGGGACGTCACTAGATAATCGTGGATGGGGGGGCTAAGCCTCGTTTTGGGGGGTCTGGGCATACTCCCCAAACATCTTTTCATCATGTATTTTTAGAGTAACAATGGGTGTAAAATAAATCAAAATAAGGTTATTTTTGGTCAAGGTTGGCTAAAAGTATACCTGTCTCATAGTTTGTGTTAGACACTGATCTAATATGACTTCAATTCTATCTAAATATAGAAATTAAAGTCCACTCTGTCTATATCCATCCAACAACAACAAAAGTCACAAAAACGGCTGTACTATGTAGCCAAAAAATACTTTTGTCAACTATAGTTTATAGTAAATGAACATCTACATATGGTATATTCTGTTTCTAAGCGAGATTTCTCTGAATTATTCTGAATCATTTCAAAAACAGATTTAGTCATTAGCCCATTCATCTCTGAATAAAGTAATTAAAAAATTGATCATAATTAAAAAAAAGAAACATTACCAACCGGATCTCCCTTCCTCAGAATATGTTGCAATATGTTAACCTCAAACCCAAACAAACATGTATCTGTGAAACGCGCACAGTTTTGCAACTGTGTTCCTGTTGATGATTATTAGTGACATACAAATGTTAGCTAGCATGTCATTAATGCAAAATTAATATTTTCAGTAGTAGTTAGTTTTGTCGCTAAAAAAATACGAACCCCTATTATCGGCCACCGTCCCCAATTATTGGCCACCTTACTATTTTGTTGAAATACATTATAATTTATTTTTATTTTCATTACAAATGACAGATCTTAGTCTTCTCTGAAGTGTCTACTAGAAAGTTGTATCTAGCTTTCTTGCCTTCCGGTAAATGAACAAATGAACAAATGAAAATGATCACTTTGATATTACATGACGTGTGGTCTGTCGCACAGGTCGAATTTCACGAACTGCAACTTGTCCAAAGAATTTCCATACATGACATTTTTACGATCTCAAAAAATTGTTTTAACCTCCATACATTTCTATAAAAAATGGTGGTGGGCTAGCTGAAAGTTTATATTGATTAGTAAAACGTACCGTGGCTTTCCAGTGCTATTACATTTTGAACTTGAGAGGATTTACTTTTCCGACCACTAGAAAAGTTAGCTACTATTTACAGAAAACAGCTGGCTTCAGGCGAGCGAGTTACGTTCGAAGCATCAAACTCAACCGAACATGCTGCCAAATGAACATGATTCTATACAATGTCAATACAATTTGTAAGAAGTGTAGATTTGATGGAAAGGTTGACGAAAGAAATCACTGAGAAAATATATTGACTAATATATTGATTTATTTATGGGGGGGGCTAATTCATATTTTAAGGGGGCTAAAGCCCCTCTAAAATAGGCCTAGCGACGTCCCTGGTAGCCATCATGCTTTGCAATCTGGACATTTTGTGTCCGGAGCAACCAGAGCAACCTACAGTATTGGAATTAATGTAAATCTAAAAACAATAAAGCATGCCACAGTAAAACATGTTTGTTTCATCAACAATATTCAACCTTAATGTGTTTTTTCTGCTGAAGCTATTCATTATAAAGTCCAAGAAAACAGTCACTGATGAAGTTCTTTCTTTTTTGTTAGTGTTTTTTCTCTCGCCAACCCAGGTGGACAAAACACCCCACACATCTGCCCTGAGTTTACTGTGTGGAGAATGAAATCTATTCATCTGTCAAGCGTTAGTCATCGCCGGTTAGAAGGAGTTTCTTTGATTTGAAAAATCTATACATATATTGTGGAGGCATCTCTCTGAGGGCACTCTGTGTAGTGAAAAGAAAATGTAGCATCCGACAAGTAAATCCCTCTATTTAGTGCTACTTTTATTTCCTTATGCCAGAAGAGGAAAAAAAACTAAAAGGTGTATGTCTCAAGCTCACCTCTGGACTATAATAAGCAGTTTTCTATGCCCATCCTTTATCTATACCCATCCTTTATGTATGCCCATCCTTTATCTATACCCATCCTTTATGTATTCCCATCCTTTATCTATGCTCATCCTTTATCTATTCCCATCCTTTGTCTATGCACATCCTTTATCTATGCTCATTTTTTATCTATCCCTATCCTTTTTCTATTCTCATCCGTGGCAAGGCGTTTCCTACCATATGCCCAATTTGGAGTGATAGGGGAGTATTTGGAGGTCAGAATTATAGGAGGCTTTATCTATCTGAGGGGGCTGTTGAAGCACTGCATACACTAAAAGTGCACAGTGAGAAACCGGGAGTAGGGAAAAAGGGAGATGATATATATTGAAAAAGAAAGAGAGGATACAAAGAGTATTGTATATCAGGATGAGAAAACAAACAGATCACCTGAGGAGACAATTTGTGCAAAAGATGCTGCAACTCAGTAAGATCTATATAAGTCATCTATACAGTCATATGTGTTTGTGAACACCGATTCACAAACACATATGACTGCTCACACACTGATAACACAGTTTACATACAAAAACCAATAAAATATATAGATATAGAATATATCTCATCCACACAATCATACTTATATACACAATAAACTATTGCTTTACAAACCCACACCCAGATCACACTCCAACCAACAACTGGGCTGGAAAGTTAGCCTCTCTCGTTTTCAGAGAAAAAAATATAATTGTATTAATCACAAATACATCAGGTGTAAAGTGCTTGCAGACGAGCTAATTCCCAACGAGGCAATAAAATAAAAAAATGAAAGTGAGATATCAGTGAAGGTAGCAATGAAGGAAACCTAATATAAACCTAATGACTTTACAGTAGACAGAGAGATTGAGAGAAATAGAGCGAAAATGTAAGACATGGAGGAAGAGAAAGAGGTGGGAGGGGGTAAGAGAGATGGAAAGGAAAGAGACAGAGGGGATGGAGAGGGGGAGGATAGAGAAGACAGTAACGGAGAGTGTAGGGAACCACACTGTGCTTGAGCAATCCATGGGAATCAGGAAATACTTTGGGATGCTGAGTTAACAGACAAAACAGAACAGGAGGGATTGTGTTTATTCATATTAATGTATACTTGCCAGCTGACCACAAAGAAGAGAAATGCAGATAAAGAAGCTTGTCCTTCACAAGGACTCCAAGACCGATATGAGCTCTTCTCTGCGTTCAACCAAATACATTCTTAAAATCCTCCTTCTTAATCATCTCTCTTTCTGTCTAGATGGCAACTTTAACAAGTTGGTTCTCAACAGGTGAAAGGGTTTTTGACAACATAGGGAGGGAAGACTGAATCAAACCAAATGTACCGTAGGAGAAATATTATCACTGGAAACTGCCGACTCGAAAATGTACTATGGAGCTATCCAGGTGCTTACGTGTGTTGAGTGTACTTTTCTTTGTGAATTCTTCAAAAGGTAAAGACTCTTGAAATTCTCTCTCTTAGAATTTTTTATCATTGACACGCGTGATAGACTTGACTTTACAGTGTGGATTATTTTCATTATGCAATGATTAAACTTGTGACCAATATCAATTATTCAATTATACTATATAAAACCTACATAATATGCATTTTTATTCACTGTGACTTTCCCTGAGTAATTTTAATTATGGTTTGTGTTCACTCGAAGCCTGGTTTTGAGAGATGGAATGTCTGTTGGTCTTCTGGGGAGCAGTTATTGTGACACAGTTGGAATATGCTGGGTCCATACGTTTATGACTAAAAAATATATCCTATTGAAGGTAAATGGATGGATGAATTCAAACCTACCACAGCAATGTCTATGTAGTGTCGTCATTCAGGGTTTTATTTTATAATCCTTATTCTGTGACCAAACACTTTATCCTCAAAAGTGAAAGCATTCCCATGAGGGTGTAACCCAGGTAGTATTTGTTATAATATATACACAGTATATGCTTCAAATCAACATGAGCCGTCATTAAAATATACACGTATACATTTTGATGTTTTATTACTCATCATAATTTTTCTACATATTTTTTGAAGATGGGGAAATGTTTATGTTTTTAATTGAGAGACAGCAGGAAAGATAAAGCAATTATTTTTGCTTAAGTACTGTAGCAATAGGCTGAATTTACACCCATGCTGCAGTGGTATATGTGTATTTGCACTGGAAGCAGCAGCTTTAACCTTTGGGTCTCATAACTGTATTTACATTTTAAAGATTGTTTTAGACAGTTTTAACGATCTCTCTGCGGTATTTTGAGGAGGAGGAGGCACAATTACTAGACCAAGCAAAGATCAACCCTATTATTTCCTCTAGTAAGTGATTATTTTCAAGGTGCATAGATCCCGAACGTAGAGGAGGTTGGAGAACATGAAGCGAGATCTCAGCCACTCTTTTTTTCTGTTTCAATTGAAGTCAATGAACTATTTAGATGAGACCCAGCTGCTCTGTCATGGCTGTCTCCTGGAGCTCAACCTCCTTATGTAGACTGATCTTTCAATTGATTTCAATGTAAAATGGCCGCAGCTGACTACCTTCAAAAAGTATCCAGCCTTTTTGATACACATGTGTGAATGAATAAAAAGTCCACTTGTGCAGAATATTGTTTAAAACTTCCTTATCTGATGTTGCCAGAAAATTCCCAAAACACTTTCATGTTCTTTAAAACAACTGAAAACACAAGGTTGTATCAACATTGTGGGGAGGTTCCCACAGATGTGTTGACATTCAGATACTGTATGAATAAGGGCGCACAAAACATTCCTTTGATGTTGCAAGAATGTTGACAGAACTGCTTGATATACCTTCATGTTCGAAAATAATGTAATTAAATTGACACATTTCGACAACAATGCTGGTAATTGTGATTCCAAACACTGACTTGGAACAGATATCTCTGTGAATACCCATTAATTAAAAATGCTTTCAGTCAATATATGCAGAAAAAGAAAGGAGGCAAAAACCTTGTGAGGTCTGTCTTTGGAATGTCTTGCCATTACCTTAATGACTTGGTCAGGAGCCTCAGTAACAGTGGCTTTTATTTCAAAGTATGTTCTCTTCTCGACCCTTAGTGTTTCGTCCTGTCCAGCAAGGGTTTTACTAGCATCACTGGTTTCATAATATTTTCCTTGTTTAATAAACCCCTGCTGGGGAGGACCTCCAAGCACCTCTAGGTTTATTTGAGATGCTCAGGTGTTTGGCAGTGTTCCTCTCATCTTCCACTGGAAGTATAGTTCAATAGGACTATTTAATGTGCTGACATGACTTAAAGGGATAGTTCGTCCAAAAATCATATTTCGGTGACAGTCCCCTTGCTCCCAGTTTGTCCTTCAGGCACACAGTAATTTTTTAAAACAATACATTATTCATCTCTGTCTCAGTCAGTAATTAGCATTACTAGCATCGTACAAATTCATGAATGGAAACAGTGCGTACCCCTATCGCAAAGCTGCATTGCAAGCGGAAAACTACTCTAGTTTTTCCAAAATAAGACAAGTGGTGTTGTCCACCTCAAAGACATTGTTGTATTCCTCGAAAAAAAGTTTTAATTTTCACGATATAATTCTAATTTCAAATAAACTGATACTTCCTGTGTTTACCGGTCAGTTTTGTTCACAATTGTATCAATCCATGCATTCATTCAGGAAGAGTAAGTCTATACACAGTAAACGAAAGTTAGTATTCACTAGCTAGAAAGCAAGTTACCTATTTCGTCTTTGATATTCACCTTGGACAGTCACCTTGGGGATTAATGGTGAACAGTTAATCCCTAACCCTTGCCCAGAATATCCTGATCAAGACAATGGCCCTCATTCATGAAACGTGCATACGATCAAATTTGATCTTAAAATGATCGTACGATCATTTCACCGACTGAGCTGGTATTCATTAATATTATCATCTTGTCATATCCTTAAGATTAAGCCCACGTCTGGTCGGAGACTGTGTAAACCAGCGTCAAAAAATAAGGCCATGCTTGATTCGCCATAAGACCATCATTATCACGCAAAACAACAATCGTAACTGCCTCAGTAACAACAATTATAATTATAGGTAATATAAAATAAGATGACGAGGAACATAACACATTCAAACGTACCGCAATATCAAATATTGTATCACTACCTTAGGCTATTAATGTATTATTTATTTATTTCACTTTATTCTGCATTTTCTGCCTTCTGTTGTTCATGTGTTTGTAAGGTTTGAAATGCCTCTGTGTAATGCGCTAGACAAATAAACTTGCTTTGCCTTGCTTTTCTGAAGTCACTCAGGCCGTATCGTCATACTTGGAGATCATAAATGGTAATTATACTTTCGGTGGCTGGCATCTTGATTAGCTAACAGGTCTTAAATTGACTAGTGAGAGGATAAATAAACCAGTGGTTCTGGGTCGAGCAGTTACCCTAATGATGACTTGCTCTTTTAAAGGAATTTGGTTGTGGGCTGAGACGCTAATGTGTTCCATAACTGCCCTGATACATCGATACATCGATACAAACAAAGGAAATCCAAACGTTTATTTATCAAACGCACAGAGTAACACTGCGTCATCCAGCACAATGAAATTCTTGTGACATGGCACACAACATCTATGTAGTAAGAATTAAGAAATATATAATGCAAAAATATAGCAATAATATACCTAAGTGTAAACTAGCAGCAATTTTAAAATGCTAGGTGAAGCAATCTTCACATAGCTTGTTGAGGTTAAAGTTCACATTCACCTCAATGACATCACTACCAAAGAACATAAGCTGTGTATGGTGGCTATAGGAAATAGTTTGCTAGTGCCAGTTTAAATTCAGCCAATTCTACTGGATGTTTCGTCAGTGTACATTTAAAAAATCGATGCTACCGCGACCGATTACTGAATGTAGTTTTCCGCTTGCAATGCAGCTTTGCGATAGCAGTACGAAACGTTTCCATTCATGAATATGGATGATGCTAATAATGCTAATTACAAACTGGGACAGAGCTGAATAATATTTGAAAAAATTACTCTATGGGCCTTCTGGAACATCTCTTGGTAAGTGAAATTTCAGAAAAATATGAAATTTGGACGAACTATCCTTTTAAGTTCCTGTACACAGTCACATCCTTTTTTAAAAGTTTTTTCACTTTTTCACCATGTTTTTCTCAGCAATTCGGGAATAAGCCTCATCACCGCAACTCCCAGAAGACTCTGGAAAGTCTGTGTCAAGATATGTGTCCTCCAATGCACGTCAGAACCAATTCTGGTTCTTGTCATTCTGCTTACTCATTCACAAAGCCTAGATCGTGATCCTAACACGCACAAGGGAAAAATTTCTCTTTTGATTGAGCTCACAGGCACCCAAGCCCACCACAAGCAGAGCACGACGTGACAAAACAACCACATTCAATTAATAACTTCCCAACCTGAGACAATACTAGCTAATTGCACAGCCCTTGGCAGAAGCCTTAATCCACAAGCAGGATTTGAACCCTGGTTTTGTAATGAAAAATATGTTTAGAGGGCGCCATTCAGGGACCCCCTAAACATATTTTCTTTGTTTTAGTTCCAGTCCTTTCCTCTCCTCTAAGCAATTCTAATCCTTTTCATCAGTGATGAATTTTGATGCAAAACCTCTCCACTGGCCTGAGCGGATTCTGGTGTCTTTTGCAGACGTGTTTCCGTTGGTACCTTTACTCTTCATTCCAGTTGCAGGCCTCTGTTAGATTTACAGGTAACAGGCGCAGTCCATGTTTTCTGAATATCATTTAATAATTGTCAATCCCCTTGATGTAGTTGTTGATTTTAGAATGTCGTACATAATGTGGCTTCGGAAAATATTCAGACCCATTCACATTCTTCATATTTTTTGTCTGAATTTACAATTTATTAAGTTATTTATTTTGTCATAACTCTGCACAATACCCCATAATGACAAAGTGAAAAATAGTTTTTAGAAATTTGTGAACATTTTCTGAAAATTAATAACTGAAATATATCTTATGTACATAAGATTCTTTGCCATGACACTTCAAATTTAGCTGAGATGCATCCTGTATCCTTTGTCCCTAATGTTTCTCTAGAGCTGGATTGGATTCCACCTGTGGCACATCCAATTGATTGGATTGGATTTAGAAAGGCACATATCTGTTCGTACAAGGTCCCACACTTCACAGTGCATGTCAGAGCCAAAATAAAAATCCACGCCATTAAGTCCAAGGAACTCTCTGTAGACCTCTGAGATATAGCCCTGGGGAAGGTCATCCAAAAATGTATAAAGCCCTGAAAGTTTCTACAAGCAAGTTTGGCTTCATCACTGGAAGAAGTTTGGAACCACCAAGATTTTTTTGCCCAGTTACTACAGCCAGCCGTCCAGACAAAAATGCATCTTACAGGGAGGGCCTTGAAGAACACCTGATCCAGAGTGCACAGGAACTTAGACTGAGGGCGAAGATTGATCTTTGAAGCTCACAGCCAAGACAACCCTGGAGTGGCTTCGGGACAAGTCAGTGAATGTCCTTGAGTTGCCTGTTGAAGCCTAGGCCTAAACCCTTTTGAACATCTGTGAGAAAACCCTTTGATTGCAGTTCAACACTCCGCATCCAATCTGACAGAGCTTGAGAGGATATACAAGGAAGAATGGTAGAAACTATCCAAATCCAGGTGTGCAAAGCTGGTAGAGGCATACCCAAGAAGATTAATAAATTGGCTACATTTCCTAAATACTTGTTTTTGCTTTTTCATGAGGTACTGTCCATAGATTGACAACAAAAATGTTTACCCAATTATTAAGTCTATGACAAAGAAAAACTGTTGAGAAAGTGAAGGTGTCTGAATACTTTCTGAAGGCACTGTACAGCAGTGACTATTGTAGTCTACCACATGAACTATAGAGTGGCCATATCCAGCCAGGGACCATCGGGTAATGATGTAGATCCCACATGTTTGAATTTAATTCATTATTTTTGTTATTTACCCAAATTAATCTATGGAGACACCACTAGGGTTTATTTGAAATGGAGTCCTAAATTAAAACTATTTATAAAACTCTTTAGTATCCTTCCTTAAATGTATGCAAAATTCATATGTAAAGAATGAAACATCCTTGAATTAGTGGAAAACAATCAATATTCTGGAGTCCATCTGTTTGCTTAAATAACTCATGAAAGACATGCTCAATTAGCAAGGTTTATTATTAAAGCAACGTATCGATACAATTTTGGTCAATGGCCCTTATTCATTAAACTTTCTCAGAAAAGATCTCATAATCAAACGTGAAAAGAGACGTACAATCATTTCCAAGTGTGACTTATGAAACTGTCAAACCTCTACGAAATTAACGTGATGTCATTGCAGATTGATAAATCAGATAAACCTAATTCGTCATCAAATAATCATTCAGCTTTCATTCTCATTCAGCTCTCAATCATTCAGCTCTCAATAATCAGCTCTACCATTATTAGGGTACATGCTCAATTCACAACCACTGGTGTTTTTGTAATCTCACTAGTCAATTTAAGATCTAATCGTGATGCCAGCCATCGAAATTATAATGACCATATGATCTCCAAGTATGTCGATACTATAGCCATGAGTGACTTAGGAAAAGCAATGCAAAGCAAGTTTATTTGTCTAGTGCATTAGGCTATATAGCCACACAAAGACAATTCAAACCTTACAAACACATGAATGATATTATGAATTTTTATTATCGTAATAATAACGTAAAAACACTTTCTTTTTTAAGATGAGTGAAAATTGGTTTGGCATTAGTAAATTTACATTTGTGGATTATAATGGAGTATAAGATTAATCAAGATATATTTCTCTTCAACATCACGTTCAACATTAGTAAATCTAAATATCATATTCTTATACAGTAGTTCAAAATCACTGTACACATTGTCAATTACAGATATACCAACATCTTTCCAGAATTGACATTAGTATTCCAGAAAGTATATACCCTCAATACTGCTACAAATTCCTTTTGAAATAAAAAGCAGATATTTTTGTTGGACAACGTATAATTAAAACAAATCTTTCCTATTGGCATATCTGCAGGCTCAAGGGAAGGTAGCAAGTTGGACATATCTTTGAAAAGTATAATAATTCCAGAAGGAATAGCATCAAACACAATCACAAATTGTTTAGGAGTTACTGGAATGTTTTAGCATTGAAGAAATTCTTCATAACTGAACAATAAACCATTCTCCTTAAATAATTAGCCCACTAAAATGATATAATTTCTAAACCAGTTATCAAAGAATGTATTTATTTCATACAAAATGTCCTTATTATTGCAAATCAAATATTTATGTGATAAAAAATTATGCTTGTATATCAAGGCCCAAGCAATAAGCACTTGTTTATGAAAATTAGATAAAGCAGCAGGAATTCTATAGTTCTTTATATTCTATAGTTGCATAAAAGTAAGAACTTAAGTTTCCCCTATGTGTGAAAAGACATGCTGGTATATGCAGTTCCAAATAGAGGTAGAGGTTTTGTAGATTGTGCTTGATCTAATACATTTTAGTGTCATCTGTTAATTGACTAATAATAATTTCTCTCTCTGAGATTACAATTCCCTTTAAATAACTTGCTTCAATGTGACAAGTCAAAAGCTGGGTTGTTAGCAGGAACAAATAAGGTAATATTGGGCAGCCTTGGCGAATACCATGCCAAGGCTGGTGTGGTATTCGCCAAGGCTAATCTTCAGAATCATAAAGAGTTTTATTGCCAAGTAAGTTTCACAACAAACAAGGAATTTGTTCTGGCTGTTGGTGCAGCAATTAATACAAAAGGAATAAGGGAAGTAAAAACAAATGAGATCAATGGACTGAACATAAAAATAGTAGACTGTGCATTAGTAAATTAGTAAAAATAACTAAAATGTATTTAAGGTGCAAGATTTTGTCCAGTTGAGGGTTGTTTGTGTATGTGGGGAAGAGTAATAGGTTTGTCCAGTTGAGGGTTGTGTGTGTATGGGTGTGTCTCATCTATAATTTTTTCCAATGTATATTTTAAGTGATTTGCTAAGATATTTGCCAGCAACTTGTAATCATTATTCAAAAGACTATTTGAACCCCAACTGTTTATGAGCAATACATATTTTCGGGGTTTGGGAATGAGTGTGATTAACCCCTGAGTTAAGGTTGGGGTAAAATTTCACAGGCAATACTTTCCATGAAAACCTCTAATAAAAATGGAGCTAATTGAACAATAAAAGTTTTAAAGAATTCTGAAGTAAGTCCATCCACCTCAGGAGAATTGTTATTTTCAAGGCCATCAAAAGAACTTTTAAGATCCTCTAAAGTTAAAGGACTGTCACATAATTCTTTGTCAACCATGTCAATTTGTTTCAGAATCAAGGGTGTAAAAAGGAGTGAGCACTTTCTTTACAATAACATTAATTATATACATTTTTATAAAAACTGGCGCAAAAGGATGCTATTTGTTTTGTTTTTTGTTAATGCATAGCATTAGTCTTGCAGTGAAATTTATCTAATCTAAAGAAATATGCAGATCTAAAAAAAGCACCCTTAGCTGTATGCATATAAATACTGTTCAGTTTACCTTGGGACTCATATAGGGTTTCTTTATCTTCTAAAGAGAGAATATCAGGATTTTTTAAAGAGAGAGAAAAAATGAGATGACCCTTTCTTCTTTCAACCGTCTTGCTTTAGTAAGAACACTACTGTACTTCCTGATATATTTTTCTACTTCAAATTTCATTAGCTCCTAATGTATACCAAAAAAGAGACCAATAGATATATTGCTTTGTGGTTTGTTAAAAGAGTTGCCAAAATGCTAGCATTTATATAATCTTTCAGATTTTGTGAAACCAACCAATAAGGAAGTCTAGATTGTTTTGAACTAGTGTTGTTAGACCAAGACAAGTGTACTAGTAGTGTACTCAGCTGGGAATTTCTCTCTCTAGATACCAATCAAATAAAATATTTGCCTGAAGAGTTATAGGAATAAATTATCTCCAAGTGTAGCCTGTTACCTGGGAGGCCATCTATCAATATGGTTATCCAGATCAACAGAGCATCCAGAGCAAGTCTACTTCTAACAAAATACAGGCTCGGGGAAACTTTGATTTCCAGTTATTAATGCTATTTTCAGTTGAATCAAGTAAGAAATTGTTTTTCGGTATTATAACCATAAATGTTAATAATAATCACAACTACTAGTAATCACCTGCCCTATTGTGCCCTGTATCACTTTCAGTGAGTAAGATAAGCCCTGTAAAGTTGTGTCTTAGTGTACAAACACCAGCAGAATGTTCAGACCAATGAAAAAGCCATAAATCATTCCCCCATTGAGATCTCCAAAACTTTACATCATTAACAGTAGAGTGCTTTTCTTGAAAAAAAACAAAGGTCTGTTTGCACTGCTTAGCAAACAAAAACAAAGCTTTACGCTTCACATTGCCCCTTAATCTCCTGGCATTAAGAGAAACGATAGATAAAGACAAACTTTTACCACATAAGACACACTAAATGAGTGTGAACTGCACAAGATGCTTTTAGACTGCTATGCTTTAAGATGCCGGTGCACCTTCTGTAGACCAATAGAACTTCTGCATTTTTATCCACACAAAATTACTTCTGGTGAGTTAATGTTGTGAAATCAATCACCCCACTAATACTGCAGATAAATGTACTTCCTCATATTACAGTACAAACATTCTACACAATGCCTTTGTAGTTGTTGAATAGACAAGAATGTCACTGTGGGGGAGGTGAGTTTCCTTGTTGCAACCCAAACTTTTCATGGCATTGAGTAATGCGTTCCTTTATTCCAACCCCTGCCTTTTATTGAATTTAAAATACCATCTATAGTTGCAGCATCTGATGACATCTGTCTCTTTGGATACAGTTCCAGATAAAAATAACATTGGGGTCTCAAGTTTCCTTATGTTTTCAAGAAATGTTGCAATACATTTTTTAACACTTTTTGTAATTGTTTCAAATTTTAAAGACTTTGATCATAAAATACATATTCACACATATTCTATTCATCTTAGTGAGAATAAGACTCATACCATCTCCACTTGTTAATCCTGTAGTAACACTGAACAAGTATTTATTAATATCTTGCTTGGTGCATCTTTCTCAATGTAGGCCAGAGTGCAGGTCTTGGCCAGTCTAACTTATAGAGCTTTGAATGACTGTTTCTGCTCTGGTCAGGCATCGTAGTGGCTCTGTAACTGGATAAATCTTGGATAAATCTAAGTCTTGGATAAATCTACTGCTGCAGCCGATGAGGCATTGCCTGACACCCTGGCTTCTATCACCGCTCCTACTTTCTCAGCTGTTGGTTTCAATTCCTTTCTGTGACAACAGCATTCCTATGAAAATCATCTTGTCCATTTTAAACTGCCACCACACTGGTTTTAGTGTCAGTCCGCTCTTGGAAAGTATCTTCATGGCAGCATGTAGAGGTGTTTGTATTGGGTTTCATTGTTAAGCACATTGATGTAGTTTTCAACACCCTAGAATCCTGCTAGTGCATTGGATGTCTCGTGTTGTCATTGCTCACTGGCTGAGGCTATGCCAAAAAATAGTCTCTTGCAATAACTTGTGTACTTGTGTATTGTTGGCTTGACTTGAGGACACTGTCTAGTGTGAATGTTTGCAACTTTTCCCTATAGTCTAGGGAAGTCTTTCAATGCAATTTTTACCAGTGCCATTGTCCAAAATATTGAGGCTAATATTATAACATCAGATGCAAAGTTCTTTTGAAGAAGTTAAAATGTGGTTAGTATGTTGAGCATTCTTTGGTCATCCTCTGTAGATGTATTCCTTTGTCTACCAGGTCATTAGCCATTGCTGAACTGAACAGTACTTTCTGTCTTTCTATGTGTGAAAAAACATTTTGATTTTGGCATTTCTAATGTTTTGGTGTGTCTCTGCCGGGTTTATTCTGATATCTACAACCCTGTTTCCAAAGAAGTTGGGACGCAGCATAAAATGCAAATAAAAACAGAATGCAATGATGTGCAAATAATTTATCCCTGTATTTAATTGAAAATTGTACAAAGACAAATGTTGAAACTGAGAAATGTCATTGTTTTTTGAAAATTACATGCCCATTTTGAATTTGGTGCCATTCAAAAAAGTTGGGACAGGGGCATGTTTACCACTGTGTTGCATCACCACTTCTTTTAACAATACTCTGTAAGCGTTTGGGAACTGAGGAGACCAACTGCTCTAGTTTTGAGAGTTAAATGTATTCCTATTCTTGCTTGATATATGATTGCAGCTGCAATGTCTCCAAAAAGTTATTTGAGTTTGTCCTCATTAAAGAGACCTCCCAACACGTTGTGTTGTAGTCATATTCAGGAGTCCATCTTTAACAGAAGCTCCTAGCACACCTTCGTGCTATAGTGTATTAAATACTTATGGTATAATTAGGAGACCGTTAGGCTAGTTGGGAGGACGTTGAATTGTGTTGGTATGTAACTATGTTTTGTATTGTAACTTTATTATTTGATTGGAATAAATTGTGTTACTTTGGGATATAGATTACTACGGCATTCCTCGTTCATCTCCATACTCAAGCTCGTAGGGCTACTGGTAATTACACACACACATGAGTCTAAGCGACCAGACTTGGATTCCCTGAGTCCTGGAATTCTCTAAGCAGTTTGGTTAGGCCCAGGAACATACTCTATGACATTCTAGTCATCCCTGAGTCGTTGGGCATAATTAACTTTCTGTTAAACCCAGGAACACACGCCATTTTACTGTATGGTTCATGTTAAATGACCTACACCTTATGGGCGCTTATGATAACTAATATTTACACGTATATAATATTTACAATAATATTTGTATAATATTTACACGTATATAATATTTACAATAATATTTGTATAATATTTACACGTACATACTTACACATATGTAAATCGAAGTGACCAGACTGATCATCTCTGAGTTCCCGTGGTGCTACACCGTCCCTTGCCTTCTGGACTTGACTGATGAGGAGCATTGAGGATAAAGTAGGCCGTGAAACATATGATCTTTTAAATGTTTGGCTTGTGACGAAAGATTAGCTACCTTTTCTAAGAACTTCCATCATATCATGGTCATTTATGATTGCGTATGTTTAGAAACAATATGGAGTCAGATTATTTAAACCTTTATATTTTTATTTATCACTAAGGTTACGTTACCTCGCACTCATTTCCCCCGGGAACCTTCTTGTGGTAAACCTTTACAACCACTCTCCCATTTAACTCCTCCCTACATCAGTGTCTGTTAAATTCCAACACAGGCACACCTCTAAGCGCGATTGACGCGCGGGCGCGTCAATTGAAAATATTTTTGCTCACTGCTCCGTAACCGTAAAAGTTAGATGCTTCATTTTTCTTCCACATTAATAGGGTTATTTTTCTGCAAATAACAACGTCTCATTTGTGTACTTTCGTCAACCAGAAGCCCCACAATAGTGATCAGAAAATTTCTATTTGAGGCGTCCATGTCACACATTTTTATTTATTTCTCTAGAACGGTAGAAGTTAGAGACTTCATTCTTTTTCCATGTTAATCTGGTTATTTTTCTGCAAATAACAACGTCTCATTTGTGCTATTTCGTCAGAAGCAAAAATATCACAAAACCTCTATTTGACGCGCGCGTCCAGGTCACACATTTTTATTAATTGTTCCAGAACTGTAGAAGTTAGAGGCTTTATTTCTTTTCTATGGGAACAACGACATTACGCTGCAAATAACAATGTCTCGTTTGTGTACTTTCGTCAACCAGAAGCCCCACAATAGCGATCACAAAACCTCTATTTGACGCGCGCGTCCAGGTCACACATTTTTATTTATTGCTCCAGAACTGTAGAAGTTAGAGGCTTCA
>JACXGI010002163.1:0-38693 GCA_016801175.1 Esox masquinongy
GTGTGCACACCTTCTTATAACTGGGGATGTGGCTGTGTTCAGAATTAACCAATCACATTCAAACTCATGTTAAATAGAAGTCATTACACACCTGCCATCATTTAAAGTGACTCTGATTAATCACAAATAAAGTTCAGCTGTTCTAGTAGGATTTTCCTGACATTTTCTTAGTTGCATCTCAGAGCAAAAGCCATGGTCCACAGAGAGCGTCCAAAGCATCAGAGGGATCTCATTGTTGAAAGATATCAGTCAGGAGAAGGGTACGAAATAATTTCCAAAGCATTAGATATACCATGGAACATAGTGAAGACAGTCATCATCAAGTGGAGAAAAATATGGCACAACAGAGACATTACCAAGAACTGGACGTCCCTCTAAAATTGATGAAAAGACGAGAAGAAAACTGGTCAGGGAGGCTTCCAAGGGGCCTACAGCAACATTAAAGGAACTGCAGGAATTTCTGGCAATTACTGGCTGTGTGCTACATGTGACAACAATCTCCCGTATTCTTCATAAGAATGGGGTATGGGGTAGGGTGGCAAGACGGAAGCATTTTCTTACAAAGAAAAACATCCAAGCCCGGCTGAAGTTTGCAAAAACAAACATCAAGTCCCCCAAAAGCACGTGGGAAAATGTGTTATGGCCTGATGAAACCAAGGTTGAACTTTTTGGCCATAATTCCAAAAGGTATGTTTGGTTCAAAAACAACACTGCACATCACCCAAAGGACACCATACCCACAGTGAAGCATGGTGGTGGCAGCATCATGCTTTGGGGCTGTTTTTCTTCAGCTGGAACCGGGGCCTTAGTCAGGGTGGAGGGAATTATGAACCGTTCCAAATACCAGGCAATTTTGGCACAAAACCTTGAGGCGTCCGTTAGAAAGCTGAAGATGAAGAGGAAGTTCACTTTTCAACACAACAACGACCCAAAGCACACATCTAAATCCTCAAAAGCATGGCTTCACCAGAAGCAGATTAACATTTTGGAATGGCCCAGCCAGAGCCTAGACCTGAATCCAATTGAACATCTGTGGGGTGATCTGAAGAGGGCTGTGCACAGGAGATGTCCTTGCAATCTGACAGATTTGGAGCGCTTTTGCAAAGAAGAGTGGGCAAATATTGCCACGTCAAGATGTGCCATACTAGTAGACTCCTACTCAAAAAGACTGAGTGCTGTAATAAAATCAAAGCTGCTTCAACAAAGTGTTAGTTTAAGGGTGTGCACACTTATGCAACCAGGTTATTGTGAGTTTTTTATTTTTCCCCCTCAAAGATTTCAGTTTGTTTTTCAATTGAATTGTTCATATTATAGGTCACATTAAAGGTGGAAAAAATTTCTGACATGATTTACCTTTGTCTCATTCTTTTACATGACAAGAACCTGGCATTTTAACAGGGGTGCGTAGACTTTTTATATCCCCTGTAGGTTGCTCTGTCCGTGTAGATGAAACAGACTTAGGATTTTTTTTTCACAGCCACCATCACACTGTACAGAAGCGGGTGGTACAGCGTTAGGAATTTGCATTGAAGGGGGCCAGACATTTATCAGTAGAATTCCAGTGAGACACTCCCGCACAATTGTTTGTAAATCTCTGTGTGAGCTATAAAAGATGTGTGACTCTGCATATGAAAGCAGAGAGCACCACATCCCAAAAAGAACCAGTCAGCAGACAGTAAACGTCCTGTGTGTGTGTGTGTGTGTGTGTGTCTGCATGATCCCTGACCTTAGAAGCAGCACAGGATGCAGATGAAAGTTAGCCTATTTTTGCAACAGCCGATCATATAGCGTTGTTCTCTAAAAGTAAACCTACCGTTATAAAGTACAGTATCAAGCACGCCTTCCTGCTGTTTTCTGATACTGCACAAAATTTACCTTGACACACATAAATATTTAATCTCCTTTTCCCAGAGGACAAAGTGAAATGAAAATGCTACTACTGCAAAATTTCTTTCTAAAATGTATTACAAAAAATATGTGAAACTAGAAAAATAATGCCAATCAGGTGATTTTTTTTGTAGAAAAACAGAAAACAAGCAACTTAGTTGAATTCAGGCACAATTTGATTATTAGAATTAGACAATGAGGGTTTTACAGTCTGAAAACAACAATATCATGTTTTTTTCATATTTGTCGTTGTCTGAATTTGACGATTTCGGTTGTTTTCCAACTTTTCAGTTACAAAAGACATTATCTTACCCCATTGGCACATGTTTTTGCTTAATTTTAGCATTTCTCCCCCTCATTTTCAGTGTATTTTTTACTTATTTTTGAGAAAGCATTTTTTGCAGCACAAGATTGCAGCACATTTCTTTCAGAGCTCAGTCATATCAAAGTTCATAAATACATCAACATATGCCAATGCTTGTCTATGGTTTGATCACTTCATTTCCTCAGTACCATGATAAAGATTTAATGAAAACACATAATACAACAATACTAATTTAACACATAATATACTGCCGGTATATTGACTGGAATTTCCAATCTCAATCTAAGCTTCATTCTGTACCCCACTTCTTCACAACACGTGTCGGATGTTTCTGAGGTCGGTGAGTCTGTATGCTTCCCAGGTGATGTGCTCTGGCACCTGGCTCTGTAGCTCTCTGAGGGGCATGACTGGATCTTGTGGATGAGATACATAGTCTGAGGTATCAACAATTCCTATTTATAGACATACCAGTGATACGGTATACCCCATCTACTGTATTAAATTCAAATATGAATAATACTAACCTCGTCCCTAGGCTCAGTTTGCATATAGAAAGAGCAAGCTGGTGGACAAGAATAGAATAATTTAAACAGTGTAAAGGACTTAATGTATTTCATTGAATAACTAGATATATTAACATGCATTATATTCAGTTATCTACACAAACAACCTCTGCTGAATGTCAACTAGAATAGGGTGAAGATACAGTAAAGATAGGGTAAAGATACAGTAAAGAGGGTAAAGATAGAGTAAAGACAGTGCAAGCATAGGGTAAATATAAGGTAAAGATACAATAAAGACAGGGTAAAGATACAGTAAAGAAAGGGTAAAGATAGAGTGAAGACAGGGTAAAGATAAGGTAAAGATAAGGCAAAGATAGAGTAAAGACAGGGTAAAGATAAGGTAAAGATAGGTTAAAGATACAGTAAAGACAGAGTAAATACAGGGTAAAGATAAGCAACAGATAGGGTAAAGATACAGTAAAAATGGGGTAAACATAAGGTAAAGATAGGGTAAAGATGGGGTAAAGATAAGGTAAAGTGAATGTAAACACAGTTCCCAGGAATATAGACAGAGGCAGCAAATAACAATACAATTCATTTAAATATTGTTGGGCTATAAAAAGATTTGGGATTCTTTCTACTGGCATACAATAAATATACATTAAACGTAAGTTTTGTAAATTTAAGTAAGAATGTGAAACATCAATCTAACTTTTACCTCATTGATTTGATTGGATATAAAAACCTTGAAGTTTAACTGATGACTTACACTTCTCTACAAATTCTCTAACATTTACAAAGCGTGTTAGGAAGAGAAGGTCATTATCTCTTTCTTGTCTCCAAACTATCATGTTGGTGAAAAGCTGGTCTCGTTACCATACACTCCCACACACGTGCGGATGATCTAGTGGACCCTGACTTCAGATGTGGCCTTTGTAGACTATGAGAACAACACACAACATTGGTAGCCAATGGCACAGCTGGCAAATTTAAACCACCAAAATCTCCCACTACACCCTTCCCCGTACGTGTCTCATATGCTGTTGGTTATATTCCCCCTGTATCGCTGTTGGATTTACTTTTCAAAAACATTGCAGATGTTTTTGACGCAGTTCTGTCATAATTAATTGTGCAAGCTGCAAGCATTAACTGCAGTAAAGGATACACAACAAATGTCTTTGAGAAAGCGTGTTTTGTACTTCCATCGATGGCACCTTTTGTATTTTAGTTGCATGAAGGGGGATAAAGGTTTGAAACATGGGCTGATTGTTTTGTTTAAATTACACTTGGGCTTGGAAGTGTGCTGACATTACTAAAGTGGGTAAAATGACATGAGCTGTCAATTCGGACTATGTAGCCATGCTTTAACAATCGCTCTTCTAATGTCCACTCAAATGGAAATCAATTATCTGTGTCGTCACTGACCGACACAGATGAGTCCCTTGGGTTAAGGGAGTTAGGATTTATCTGACATACTGTAGTGATAATGTCTCTATAGATGGCAGTACAAAGTTCCACTAACAAATGAATGTAAAGGCCATCCTAGGGTACAGTAGTACACATGCATAAAAATGTCCTAAAGAGTAATACATAGGTCCCTTTGACACACATTCATCTTTTCTGGTACACTGTCAGTTTTTCAATCTGCAATATATAGAAGGAACGTTGGGTTTTCCTTAATTTCCTTAACAGAAAGGAAGAAGGTCTCAATGTTGCTATGAACAGCAGCAGACTGGTTCGAGACTGGCTTCTAGTCATCTATTTTCAGTGTCCGTTGAGGTACTGGATTGGTAAGTCGTTTGACGTGCCCTTTTGATAAATTTGTTGAGGTGTGTTGTGCTCCTGGTTTAAGTAGTTCAACATAGCTTTTTGGTGAGAGTGTTGTGGGAGGTGTTATCAGTGTGTATTTTAATGAAATCCTTGGAAGCACTGAGACGCCAACGCCATGGAGCAGATGTCCTCAAATGTCAGGTAGGCCACGCCCTAAGAAGGAGGGCTAACTTGAGAGATAACATAAAATCATTGATTGTTGTACTAGTTTACTAGCATACTTTTAAGGTATTCTGTAAAATACTATTTTTACTGTTATGATATGAACACCGTTATTTACAGCAGATACCTTGGAGCAATGAGGGTCAACCGTGTTGCTCAGGGACAGAACGACAGAACATTTTCAACTTGTTGGTTCAGGGATTAGAACCAGCCAATCATTTACTGGCCCAGTGCTCTTGTCCACTCAGCTTGTCTTCGTTGACAACCCTAATTACAATGGAGAGTGTGTTGCATAATTGGATTTTCAGTTTAGCTTGGTTGAATTGTGAAGAATTGAACTACGGACTAAACATGATTCAGTGAGATTAAAGATTAACTCACAAAGATGTCTCCTTTGGTCAGTGTCTATAGGCAGATGTAGAGCTTGCGTTGGGTTGGGGTCTGGAGCTGGGCATGGAGCACAGATGTCTGTAGTAGCAGGCGGCCTGGAATGAAGGGTAGGAAAGCAAACTCCCCCAACCCCTTTCCAGCGATCTGTTGTACAGGTAGGTGCATGGGCAGAGTTGTAGCTGTCTATGTCCTGTTTTTTTCTTTTAAATCCAATCTCAATAAAAAGTGTCAGAGCGTGCCTCTTTATCTATTAACTATTTTTGGATTATTTCATCTGCCTTATGGTTTATGGTTCAGAAGCCATGTCTCATTCAGGTTTCCACTGGATTGGGTAGTCCTTGTGTTCCAACCACCTGAAAGCATTCAACACACCAACACAATCCATGTCATTCATTCAGCAAATGTTCATGCTGGAGAAAAACGTAATTGCCAGAGGAAAATGCAAGAAAAAGGAAATCCAATAGAAAGGAAACTTTTTCATAAAAACAAAAGTTCATGTTGACGACAATCATCCTCCATACCCTTCTACTGCTCCAAAGCAAAATGTAATGAAATATAATCAAACCATTCCAGTATTCAGCAGAACTGAATGGCTTGTAAAGGCTTTTCTAACTTTCATGACATAAGTACCCCTTCCACTTACATTACCGGTATAGCACTACATTTCCAATTTCCCCCAATTAAGCCCCAGCAGTAAACAAAAGCACCACATTTTCCCTCTCCAGGGGTAGTGGCGTAGCCTTGTGAAATTGCCTTCCCGTTGTGATAATTGTTTCAACGCCCCTCCCCCTTCTTCTGAAGTCACACGGGTAGCTAATTGCGCCTATGAAATACTGTTGTTGTTGATGTTGTTTATTCTATTTTGCCGAAATAAATTGTTAAGTAGATCCTCTGTGAGGGTTGATAGTGGCGTATGCAAATTATGGAGTGCTGTCCCCACAGTGATGCTGTACGAGACGAGGCGTTGAATAATTCATGTTAGAGACCTCAGAGTCTTTTCAGACTACGAGAGGGAGTAAACCAGAGAAAAACGCGAGAGGTACGTGCATCATGTTAAGCAATAATTTACATAACATTTAAATATACGTTGGCATGTACAAAAGAGAAGTCACAAGAGGTTCGGAGGCTTGACAAAAGGGATATGCATGCGTAGCAACTTGACCGGCCCTGACTTTATCAGTGACCAGACGTCTTTTTATATAGAAGATGTATAAATTATAGCTACACTTTGCTACACGAAGCTTAATACCGAAAGGATACTTTTCTGTCACCCTTGACCTGAATGTTGTCTTTCTTGAGGAGTAGAGTCACAGTGTTACAGCAGAGTTTCTTCAGAAGCTAGATATGAAACAAGCACACCTGTTCGAAACACACTCTATAACAGATTACTTAACTGATTTTAACAATAAAGAAAAATACAGTTTATCTTGTGTACTTTGATATGACTGTGTTCTTCCTGAATAGAAGATGAAGATGAAGAAATAATTCAGTATGGGACAGAAAAGGTAAATACGCCGCACAACCCTAAGTAAACAACTTTTATTACCTTAGCCCTGTCAATAATATCTCTGACAGGAATTTCATGAATATAAAACCACTTCAATCTGAATAAATTTTCCGAAGAACATAAAAAGCAGTAAATGTATGGTGGTAAACTCTTACACGGAAAACTATAATGGTTTCCTGAGTTCAGCATCCAGAACAATGTGTTTTCCACAGACCTCCTCTGTTTCTGCCTGCTCGCCAGTGTCTAACTTCAGTATTAGTTAGCATGTTTCTATTCAATAACACAATTAGGAATGTTTCACTGGCAATTTTATGTTTTTTTTAACATTTCCCTCCTGGGCTGTATATAGACTTGAGGAAAATAGTTTTGTAACTAATTATGATACCTGTTGTGTTCCACAAATAGGAAAGGAAATAGACGTACCCGTTTATACAATCTCAGTGAAGCCAATCGGAGAACAGCCAGTACTGCTGCCCTTCATATGCTGGGTCTTTAATGCTTCCACAAGTTGCGGGCAACTCCCTGAACATTCCTTTAATGAAGTACCTGATGTGAAGTGATGTTGTTGCTTAGTTCTTGACCTGTAGTCTGAAATGTTGACAGTTTTTGTGCAATCATATGCACCAAATGCGCCATGGAAGCATACCAGAGTTGTGGACATTCTTTTTTTCTATGTATTTAGCAGACAATTTTTATGAAAGCCCTGAACTGTAAGGGTGGAAAAAATTGCATTGGTGCCGCAACTCTAAATGTCCCTTGTTATAACGAGATAGCTATGTCATTATAATGAGATGCTATTTTGTTATTCATTATAATAATATGCAAATGCACTGCACGTCTGTCATGATTGTCAGATGAGTATATCTGTGTTCTTTATGGTTATCATTTGTCTGCAGTAACATGTATAATAAAGTCTACAAAAAGTATGTGGAAGGAGCCTGCCATTAATTGCACAGGAGAAATGTGTCAGGCCGATGTTCTTTTATTTTCTTTCAAATACCTTATGTAACCTAGGCTGTTCCGCTAACCTCTGCCAAGTTCACACATTCAGCCATTTAATAGGGTAGGTTCAATGAGGACAAGGGCCTAAAGTGATTTTGCCAGAAATTCGAATGAAGCTTAGTGTAGCTTAAATATTCTTGTTTTATATTGCCAGAAGGATTTACCACTCACACAAAGCATGCTCCTTTCCATACACACCTACTAGACAACTAGACACTGCATTTCCATTGCAGTGAATCCCGTTTGACAGGGAGGCGTGAGCACCAATACAGTGGCCGCTGTCCACTGCAGCAGTGCTGAACCACTGGCTGCACACCGCTTTGGCTGCGTCGTTTTCATTCATATCGGACCTGTTTTTCCGAGACAAAGTGAGAATATGCTGCTTTTGTACATTTAGGCTATTGTTTAGATCTTAGTTTTGTACAACAGTGTTTTTGGACATTTTGTATGTTTGTTGAATGCAATTGACATGTTTCCGGAGCACACCTGTCTATCTCAGAAGCATACCTGTCTGTTTCCGAAGCACATCTGGGAGAGCTCCTGACAAAGAAGCAAACCATCAGAAAAAACACTGACAACATTTTACTGTCATGTGTATAATTGAACCCTTTGGTCGCTGTTGAAATTGAGAACTCTAATCAGAGCATAAATACTAAATACTAAATGAACCATATCAGTGTTGGATCTTTCAACGGCAGTAAATCTGCCAGACACAACTTCCGCCACAACAATGCCAGGCCCATTTCATATGCTTTTTGTAGCATTTATTAAGTATGTTACAACTGATAGAAAAGTATAAAGAATACAGCCATACACTTCTGACAGTCGTGACTGATGCATGGTTTCCATTATAACTAGACACTGATGGAGGTGCAGGTGATAAACACAGTATTGCAAATTGAAGAAGGAGCCTCAAAATATGTGTTCAAGTTTTAAGCAGAGACTGGTTGTGTAGACAATGTTTTCATTCTACAAAGCTGTGTCCGTTGATAACATTTGGCAATCTGTTAACGGGATTCATTCTTGAACAATGCAATCAATCATCAACTTTTAAACTTTATTTTTGTTCTCTTTGCTAATTTCTTGACAGTCTACGGTCAAAGCACACCTCGGGTGCCGCTGCATATTAATCCTGCTATAGAAATAATTGCGACCAGCGGGTCCAAAGAATGACTAAAGTTGTTTTAGAAAAACGGGTAATAGTAAATGATAGTATAAGTTATTAGTGAACCCAGTCGATGCTCTCTGTCTTGGTGTCCGGGATCAAGCATGTTGTGTGGACGTGTGCAGGTAGTCAACTTTTTGTGATTTGTTTGACAATCAGATTAAAGAACCATCACTGCTGTTGTTCATGACACATTTTATTTTCATTTTACGCACAATGGTCTAATTCACTGGCAGTTAGAGCATCTGACCAGTAAACGAATGGTAACCTCAAGGTACTATAGACAAATATTAACCTGCAGATCGTTTTTTTATTACTAATCTGAAAAACACCACAGAAATGTTCAATAGGTCAAGCAATGGCTCTTCTTCCTAAGACGACTAAAAATTCTTCAGCTACATCGAGAGCATACTGTCTAGCTGCAGCATTGCCTGGTAAAGGACATTGCTTCGAACATGACCACAGGGCCCACAGTGTGTAGTAGAAGGACTCAGTATATAACTGGAGGGAAGCTCGCACATACACACCTACATTCTTGCCTCATGAACACTTCATAACTGTTGCTATCAGCCTACCTTTTACAAATAATGAATGACCAGACTTTGTTATTATAACTACTGCACAATTTAAACATTCCCAACCTGATACACATGTAAATAACACAAACAATATGCACCCTCATCTTTATTCATATTATCTTCTTTACTAGTATTGTGTCCTTAATTTCTTGTTAAATGAAGTCCTTACACATTTTTATGTACCTTACTGAATCAATTTCTGTTGTTGTTGCATTGTTGGGAGGATACTGGCCAGTAAGCATTTAGTTGAATGGTCCATATGTACTGTTTATATGACAAATAAAACTTGATTATTACTTCTGGAGATGTGGGGAGCTGAGGCAGGCAAGGCAGTTAACTCTAATTGCTCCCAGGTTATTGTTAAAAATGAGAGTGTGTGTGTAACCTGTAAAAAAACAATAAGCACTCTGCTATTAAATTTTTCTGTGGGGGGGGGTGGGGTTCAAGTTAACTAAATGTGTCTGTTGCTCAAACCAACTCCACCAATGCACTCGTAGATCTAGGTGTGTTAGAGGTAGGTGGCCCTAATGCACCTTTTAAACAATTGGGACCCCCAGCTCTACTATGTGACCATTTCCACCCACCTAAAAGAGTCCAGACACATCCCCTGAGCTGTTGATCGGGAGCTTGTCCAGGGGCCACCCCCGAAAACCCTAATAGTTCAGTGTGATTTAAACAGTCATTAGCACATTCACATGTTTGTTAACTAAGTAACTTTATTCAGTGAGACATTAATTGAAATAGTGAGAAAGAACTGAGCCAGTGTTACCTGACCTGGGAGATAGAGCCAACGGAGAGACAGTGTAATGACAGGCCACGGTTGCATTCCTTCTGGCGCCATTCAAAATGGCCACATACCGGATCCATTACACTCAGGTCACAACAGTAACATTACAATAAGTTAGGATGAATTGACTGTGAGTTCTTGAAAGTGGTTTTGCTTTGCATTTCTGCTCAATGTACAGAGGTGCTGAGATCAAGGGGATGGGAGAGTTGACCCAAAACCCCTCCCGGTCTTGAGGAAGGCAAAGGTCTTGTAGCTGAGCTCTCCTGTCTGCATGTCCACACAACTCTTGGACGTCTGAGCCTGTCCAGTTGGATTAGTTTCAAATTCTGAGGGCCATGGCCCCGATTTGTGATGACACGACCAGGACCAAAACTGCACAAATACAGGACCGGATAAAACAAAGTGTGTGAACACATCTCCCTGTACATTTTAAGCATGTACGTATGTGTAAATAAATATGTCTTATGCACATATATACGTAAAGGACCTAACACAAGTTAATACATGTATTCTGCTCTGCAACTATTGATCTCGTGTTCAGTCAGAACCCTACAGGTGCTTGCTCAAGAACACACACACATACCTATAATGCCAGTCCACTGAGGCCAGAAAATGTATCTACTGCACTGCGTAGGGCAAATGTAGCCTAGAAGCTACAGAACTCAGGGAACTAAGAAAGACCCGGGTCAGTGGTACAGAACAGCGACTAACTGTTATGACCACACTGCTAGCAAATACATGGACTGTGGATCTAAAAACGTACCTGCATTGTAAGTAGTAGGCATTAGGGAATATGAAAATATAACATTTTATGGGCTGTGTGGAAGTTTCTAAATGTAGTATTCTAGAAATACCAGGATGTCATAGTCATTTTGACTTTTCACCTATAATTCACGATCACTTTTGAGGAACAGAGTTTTCTTGTTAGGTTCAGTTCTTTCTCACACAGCTGATAATCAGCCGTGACAGTGACTCACTATCTCGAAATGAATGAGCGATGGGAAACAACACAAGCATTTAATGATGCATCATGGGTGAATTAAGTCCAGAATGGTGTTATTTGTTGGTTATTGTATCGTCGCTAAACAGTACCTTTTTAATATGAGTTAGGGATTAGTACAATCAGTATGTTGTTTTAGTAAGTTGTAGACAGATTTCCGACTCAGTAGCTTACTTGCCAGTTGAATATGATCGGTTGTTATTTGCTTTAATATCTTTCAACTTGAGCCATGGGTGGAGGTAGAGTTGTTGTGCTGCCCAGAGAGGGTGAATTTTGTGGCTGAGGTGCTCATGTCACACTTACCTCCCTGCTGGCTCTGTACCAAGACACATCAAACAGCAGGTTCTGGTTGGGGTTGGCCTCAGCCTGGGTGGTGAGCTCAGCAAAGGCAAGCTTCTCGGCCAGGGATGCAGAACAGTCTCTGAGTGGTGGTAAATATTTGCAACAGTGAACATACACACATAAAAACATTGCATGAGATTGCATTTGTTTGTGCGCGCACGTGTGGGCACTTGCAACTGCATTACCGCATTTATTTTAGCATCATCAGAGACATCTGGAAAAGACACACTATCTGTGAAAAAAGACATCTGCCTTACCGCCTGAATGATTTTCAAACAGGCAGCAGCAATTTTATCCTTTTTCACTCCTCTTTCTCCCCTTCTTCCCCTCCCTCTCTTACCCGACTTCTCTACTTCCCTCTCTTGCACTCCCTCATTACCTTCCTCTCTAACTCCCTCTTTTCCCCTTCCTATCTACCTCCCTCTGTTCCTCTCCATCCGTCTCTAGCTCCCTCTCTTTCTCTTTTCCAATCTCTCTCACACCAGACTCCAAGTCCTGCAACTGTCTCGCTCGTCCCACTTTCCACAGCGACAGTGTCATTCAGGACGCCTGAGGACATCACATACTGCCAGCTCAGGGAGTGGGATATCGGAGGTCCAACAATGGAGAAACTAAACGGCAGATCCAACCAGACAGGACCCAACCCGACGGAGAGCAGCAGGGATAGACGGACGTGTGGAGGGGGCGCAGTGAGGTGCACTGAGGCAAAACCGTGGTCAGAACAGCCTGAACGTGGGTAGTCAGGCGTGAATGTGTAAATCTGGTCAGGAAACGCTGGTCCGCCAACACATATGAGAGAGGGGGCTCATCGATATTAGTTCTGAGCAGCCCAACCCCACAGACAGTCCTAACAGCACATGGATTAACTGTGATCACAAGACACTGGATGAGTGATTAAACAGTGTGTGTGTGTGTGTGTGTGTGTATGTGTGTGTGTGTGTACGTGTGTGTAGAGGGGTACTGAAGCAATACTTGCATGTATATTTTCATCATGTTACAGACAAACTGCTCAGCAAAAACCCCTGAAGTCCTGAGGATCAGAGACTGTAGAGTGCAATCATTAGTGTGGACAGTATTAGAGAGACATTGATTCATATTGATACATGCTGTATCAGTGAAGTCTGAAGTGAGCCTGTCTGATTGACTGAGAGAATAGTGCAGGGCTAGCAGGCTGTTAGAGAAACGAACAGAGTGGAGCATAACAGGGCCGGACAAATGGGAAGAGGCAGCCATGCCTGACCTTGGAACAGCTTCAAATCTGATATTGGCCCTTTGGTTGAACCGTATGCACATACACATGGTCTTATGTGATTTGTCAGGCTCACTTTAGTGTTTGACGTTCGTCTAGGTGGAGATAAATGTGAAGATGAAGCAAACATGTTCGGAACAATGAAGGATACAGAGGCATGATATCTACACAGGGATACAGCAATTATGGGAAGATACCCATGTTCCATGAACAAGAAGGGTTCAGGTTTAAGGATAGGATTAAGGTTAGTCATATGTATTAATGTTAAGGATAGGTATTGGGGATTGGTATTAAGGTTGTGAGTTTGTGATATGTATTAATGTTAGGGATAGGTATTGGGGATAGGTATTGAGGTTGTGAGATTGTGATATGTATTAATGATAGGGATATGTATTGGGGATAGGTATTAATGTTAGGACATAGTGATATGTATTAATGTTAGGGATAGATATTGGGGATAGGTATTGAGGTTACAGTAGGCTTAAGTATTTATTCAGAATGGTTAAGGTGATAGCTAGGGTTTATGTGAGACTTTAAACAAAGTATTTCACTATAGATATTTGAACTCACAACCTTCAAAGTCAGCAGCATAACCAGTCTATTTAAATGTAATCATTCTCACCATTGTTCATAGTGTCCGGTTATCAAGTCATATATAGATGTTTTACTCAACTAGACAAAAGTGTAATATTGACCTTCAGATCATGATCCACACACACACTCCCGAGCACACACTTACGCACACAGATATATGGTGATTTTATTTCAACTGTGTGATAGGTCATATGCTTTTATAGGAGCAGAAAATTGGAAAAGGAAAAGGTTTAGTACCACCATATTTTGTCATGTTTTAGTATATCTGAAATCAGACAGGTTTAATGGTCTGCAATAACAATAGAGAGGTCATTTTTTTATTTTACTTACCTTGAGATGTCCAATATTTTCACATTTTTTTCTCCCATGCTGTCTGTAGTGGTCTCCACTGCATCAAAGGGCCAGGACTACACAAAGATAACATCCGTCCATGTGAAATTAAAACTCTCCGCCTCATTAAGACTCAGCATGCCGATTCTTCATAACACAAAAGATCTCAACCAGAAAAACAACATGGTAATTGTTTTTTAACCACTGGATACACTAAAACAGCAAATATGCCCATGGTAAGTGGTCGCCTACGAAGTTTATCCTTGGGATCAGAGATGCAAATTTTTTCATAGTTAAGCTACAGATCTGGAACAGAATGGCAAAATAACCCTCTTCTTTCAAAATGATAAAAAGGCCAGGTTCACCCCCATGTAAATTTGTGATTGGTCCAAAATCAACCACCGCAACGGTGGACGTGTTTTTCATAATCCTAGCTCATGCCGGGGAAAGTACACGGCAAGAACCGATGACCATCCTAACTATAAAACATGAATTTTCATACGACCATGTTCTGCCGAAAAACTTGCCTTTGTTGTCCATGTTGTCAGTGCATATCAAAGGTTTTGTGCAGCAGGCCCAGTAACGACCGAATGTGTCTCGTTCGCTGCTGGTGGACAACACCGCATTCAAGTCCAGGCAACATTTTGGCTGGCGCCGGATAGCTAGGCTAATGAGCGAAGCGCCTGGCAACAGTTTATCATGCGCACACTGAGGTGTGACCGCACATGCATATCCCCCCTAAATGCCAAACAGGCTATTTGTCAAATCCCACTGTGGGTGAATGATAGATGCACGACCAGACGTTGGCTTTGTGTGTTGCTGTTTGCTCAAGCCGCTACCCTTTAGAGCCAATTTGATTGATGAGTAAATATTAAACATATCCTCTCAAGCCATTGCTGCACCACATTGTTTGGTTACTAGGCCTGTGTGCTGCAATGCCTGCTGACACGCACACACATTCACAGAAATACACACAGATACATAAAAGCAATCTTTCATAAATCTACTCATTTACATAAACACACAGACAGCACACACACCCCTGCTAACACAAGCTTGAGCAGCCAGATACAAACAGTCACATGTTCACCCATCACTCATGCTTTAGTGGAAACAAGGAACAGATTGACAGATAGACGGTTTTATCTTGTTAGCCACCTTGTCTTTCAAACAAGTCTTCTCTGTGGTCATTATGGAGAAACAGGGGTTTGTTAACTTGCTCCGTTTGTATAGAATATGATCGGGCCTCAAAACCCATACTATTACTGAACACTAGATGGGGCTCTTACTATACTATAAAAAATACTCCTTGAAAAGGGCATGAAAAGCGGATAAAAGGGGGAGATTTTCATAGACATTACTACATCAGTAATAAGGACAGGGCTGCCACCTGTTGTCTGGTCTGAGAACTACACTCACACTGTGCAGGTACTCCAAAGACAACTTGGACAAGCTCACATTAATAGTTTTTCTTGTCCAGTTACTTGGGTGCTATGATGTTACTTAAAACATCCTCTTCTGCTCATAATGTGAGTTATCCCAGAATGGGAAGATGTATTGTGATCTAAAATATGATCTGTTTTCCTTGAAACCTAACCACACAATGTCCGGTAGTTCGGGATATATGGGACATACACCAATCAGCCATAACATTATGACCACTGACAGGTGAAGTGAATAACACTGATAATCTAGTTATCATGGCACCTGTCAGTGGGTGGGATATATTAGGCAGCAAGTGAACATTCTGTCCTCAAAGTTGATGTGTTAGAAGGGTCAAATTGTGGTGATTAGACGACTGGGTCAGAGCATCTCCAAAACTGCAGCCCTTGTGGGGTGTTTCTGGTCTGCAGTGGACAGTACCTATCAAAAGTGGTCTTAGGAAGGAAAGCAGTGAATTGGCAACAGGGTCATGGGCGGCCAAGGCTCAAACAAGTCCGATCCATGGAGGCCCCACCTCGCAACTTACAGGACTTAAAGGATCTGCTGCTAACGTCTTGGTGCCAGATACCACAGCACACCTTCAGAGGTCTAGTGGAGTCCGTGCCTTGACGGGTCAGGGCTGTTTTGGCGGCAAAGGGGACCTACACAATATTAGGCAGGTGGTCATAATGATATAGCTGATCCAAATAAATTATTTTAGTTCAACTTTCAGTTGCTGAAAGACGTTTGCACAGTACTGTATATATAGAGAGAGATATTTCCATGTGATGCAATCTATGCTGATGCACATATGAGAGTAAGAAACATTCCTTTCATGTCATCATACATTTTATTTCACCATTCCAAATGTGCATACTGAGTAATTGGCAACATCACAGATCATAACAATGAGAACATTAGAAAAAATCCAAAATAAACATAAATACCCAACAATCAAATGCATTGAATGCAAAGTATTGTGATAACAACTCCTAGTAATTTCTAAAAACAATCAAGATTCGTTATAATTAATTCTTCATTTACTTAATTTGTATATTCTTACTAAAGTGCAGCATGATTTCAAAGTCCCCTTTAATTTAAAGTTACAAATCATTTGATATTCTAAGAAATAGAATATTTTAATGTGATTCCCATCTTATAGAATCAAGCGCTCCATTGCTCTTTCTTGGTTACTAAATCTTTCCTTAGTGGTCTGCTATATCCCATGTGACTCAGTTGCCTACAGTAATCCAATCTCTCAATAACTGACCCAAAAGTGTATGGAAATTCAATAAAACATTCTGCATAAAAAGTTAATGGATGGATCTAATATTACAGAATGTTAGAACCTCTGGATCTCTTTCGGTAGTGTTCTGATAGCTTAGATGTGCTTTTACGTAAAAACATGTCATTTACAATTACATATGGAAACCCATTTCCTGTAAATGTATACATATTTACCGTAATGTCCTATATTTCATTCACCATTGCTCTGAGTGAAGCTCAGATAAATGAGCCCTGAGATAGTTCCTGTTTAACTGGGTAGACATATCCAGTACAGGGTAGGTACTGGTTGTCTTTCATTGTTAGCAGAGTCATTTACAGCCTATTGCATTACAAGCAATACCCAACCCCAGTCAATTTAATAAATAGTTACAAGCATCTGATTCAAACCATAGCACTGGTTCCAAAACCCAGTGTGTGACAGAGTTAAATCACAGATGAGATTAAATGGTTTAAGACAGTGGTTCTCAACTCCTGGCCTCAGGAACCTGAGTACCACTGTTTTTTATTCTAGCCCTTCAATAAAGGTTTGATTTAGACCTGAGACACCAGGTGAACGCTATTACCGATGAGGTAGAATAAAAAAAAACAGTAGTACGTGGGGTCCCTGGGTTCTGTATTGTAAACCACCGGTTAAGAAGATGTGCACCCTGAAGGCTACTTCCGGTCCAACCAGTCAAGACGGGACAATCACGGTAGATGCGCTCCAGTTGTTCCTTCTTCAGCTTCACCCACTTCACCTGCAAAGGTCCAGTATCATTGGCTACAAAGCATCCTTTACTGCCACCCGAGTCAGCCAACTGGTCGTGGTCAGCAACTGACCAGAGTGGGACCGTCTGTTTTGAAAGAGCGCCCGCTCCCCTCAAGGCATGTTCCTTTTGCTCCTAGGGGCAGTGTGTTTAGACTGGGCACTCAGAAGGAGGGCATTTTGGTTTCGAACACTTCTGGGTCTGCTCCTGGCTGTCCTAGCGTGTCGGGCTTCCCTCACTCGGTTCTGGCTGACCTTGGCTGAACTAGGCTTGCGTTGTGAGGCAGCCAGTTTGGCGGCCTGCCTCTGCTTGGCAACCAGCTCAGGGAACTGCTTGGTGTACAGAATGTCTGTGTACTGCAGCTCTGGAGTGATGAGGTTCTGACAAAGTGTTTTGGTGGGCCCGTCCAGCCCGGGGTTCAGATTGTAGCCCTGGATGACAGCCGCCCCGTACTGGAAAGGCTTGAGCCCCACGTCCTTCACTAGTGACGGGTCTACCGCACCACCGTCCTGCAGGCAGGTTTTGGCTAGTTCAGCACGTCGTTCCTGCAGCTCATTCACCTCCCGTCTCATCTTCTCGCTCCCTACCGTAATGTCCACGCGATGCCAGAAGGTGGCATTAAAGTGCAGGTACAGTTTCCAGTCAAGGGCGTTCCAGGCCCGGATCTTGTCAACGGTTTGCGGGGAGAGTGTGTGCCGTGTCCGCTCGCTCCGGCTGTTTAGCTTGAAGGATACAACATCGTCGAGTGACCAGCAGAGGGCGTGCTTGAGCAGGATCATGGACTCGTCAAAGTACTCAGAGATGAGGATGAGGTTGAAGTCCTGCTCGATAGCGCTGATGGTCAGGGCGACCCGCGTCTCCAGATCTTCAGTAGACTCTGCAGCAACATTGTTGTCGAAGCCAAAGTCAAAGGTCAGGATGTTTCGGGCATAATGGTTGTTTGAAAGGGATGTGTTAAAAGTACGAGAGCCATTGTCGAAAAAGTCATCCAGGCTCTTTATCTTGTTGAAGGCTGGTATGCTCTTGTAGTAGATGAAGATGGACTCCATCATGGCCACAGGGTTTCTAAGAATGGAGAAGTAAAATGTGTCTTGGGGCATTACCTTAACAACCTGTAGGAAACATCAGAAGACCAAAACAAAAACACAATGTCTTTGTGAGATGCCATAATGTTAAATAATAATTTAGCATTTTCATTTAAATTTGGTTTATATCCTTTGAGAAAAGACAGTAGACATCACCTCTGCAACCTCAACATCCCTTTGATCTACGGTGGAACTTACCTCTGCTTGTTTGAACCTCATATGGTTGCACATGATGTGGAATTCCTTGACACTCCCGCTTTTCATACCCTCCACAAAGTGTGAGGCAAAGAAGTAGGGATAGAACAGCTGGCTGTGCTTACTCAGTGGTAGGGCAAAGGTGAGATTCCGACTATCACCGTAGCGATATAAGATGTTCAGGATGGTGCTGCTGGCTGTTTTGTGAGTCTTCAGGAAGACTATGTGGTTCTTGCGCTGACAGGTGGAAGTATCGTCCTTCAGTTCCGCAGTGTTTATCGGCGGCCCGGCGACTAAAGATTTAACGTTGTTGCCGTAGGCACTGCGAGCACGGGGGGGAGCGGTGCCCGGAAGGGCTGGACTGTTTCTGCTTTTCGGCTGGTGAGTTGAGTAGTGCTGCAGAGGGCTGCCAGGCAAGGTGGGTGGCCCTCTGCTAGCAGGATGACCTAGTGCCCCCTCTGGCCTGAGCCCCACAGACCAAGGAACCCCCAAGTGCAGAGTATTATTACCCAGTGTGACTTTACTCAGGGCTGCCTTTAATGCTAAAACCTTATCCCAGGCCTGCTTCCTTGGGTCTTTGACCGTACTGAAAGGGTTGGAGAGCTCTGCGACCTCCCACTCCTGGCCTGGCTCCTCTCTGCCAGGCTGATACTCCGCCAGTCTCTGTTGTTTAGAAACTCTCTGTTCCTGAGACTTCACGTCCTCGTCTACCACGGGGGAGGGCAAAGAGCGCAGGCGTTCCCAGTCCCAGTGCTCCACTAGGGGAGTTCTCTGGATATCGATGGTGAAGCGCACATTCAGAACCTTCTCGCTCAACATCTTACTGGTCCTGAAACCGAAACAGAGCGGTAGATTATAGTTAGCCAATCACTGACGCCACTTCATGAACCAAAGAAGAACATCAAGGCTTATTACTCCCGATACCAGTAATATCAATCCACATAGTATGATCTGACCTGAGGGCTACTGTGTGTAGAGTACGAGCAGACTCTAACCTGGACTGCCAGACGACTCCTAGGATCTGGATGGCCACACAGAGCACAGTGAGAGCCATGAGCACCATCCAGAGAGACTTTAAGTGGCTGCACAGCACTCCCTTCAGCCTCCTGCAGGGGGCAGAGGAACCACAATAACCACATTAAACAGCTGCAGAAGCTTCAGGTACAGAAAAACTACAGACAGCTGGACTGTTTCAATGGCAATTATCTCATCGCAAAATGTAGATTCCAACTTCATTGGAATCTATTTAAAAATCCTGACCATTAGACGATCTCATTGTTCAATGTTAAGCTACAGAATGATCTCTGCACTATAGGTAGTCGCGAGGCTTATTGTCTGTGATTAGGATCAGTGAATAGTATTGGTTTGTATGTACAAGGTGTGTGAGGGAAGAATCTCAATTATTCATAATACAACCCAATTGCACCTCAGTGAGTGGAATTGTGATTCTCTGCCCATTGTTCTAATATTCAGGCAACACAATTAACCATCAATCTCTTACATAGGATAGTGTGCATGCTTTTATAGAAAATCTGATCTGTATGTTAAAATATACAAGCATTTGTGTGTATGTGTTTCTAGCACAACTATAATAATGGAAGAAAAACGATCCCAAACTCTGTTTTTTTTTTTTGCTTATGTTAGGTTTAGGGCAAAATGTTAAATTAGGATTAGGGTTAGAATATGGATATTGTTTAGGGTTATAGTTGGGTTTAGGATTAGTATTAGTACAAATAAGATTTCTTTAAGGTCAATCAACTTTGGTGTTCCCATAGACATACATTACCAATCAAAAGACTGGACAGACTTTCCCGATAAGTGTGTCCAAACCTGTGCCTGGTACTGTAGCTAAGTAAACGTGTGTGTGTGTGTGTGTGTGCATGCCCACATCCACAGCAGAAACGTCACTAGTCTACTGGATTGGAATGCCTATGGCATAGTGATGCAGTGACATTTCCCTTTGGTTTCTTGCTCTAATTAGGGCAATTAGCTGCCGTTTGATTCTGCCCAATGAATTTGCATCGGCTGAATAGAACGAAAAACAATTCTCATTCACCCTTTCACCCTCTGCAATCAGATTGTGAGTGCGTTTGTCTGTGTACTTGTTAATAGGCTGGCTGTGCGTGGCCGTCGGATTGCAGGCCTACATAAGAAAAAAAAAACACAGAAGTTAGTGACAGTGTTCATAGGCATCCTGGCTGTGTTGAGAAGGTGCTATTCCTATCCTTAGGTGTTGATGTACATGTACATTTGATTCAAATAAGTAGTTCAAATGTGGGAGTAAAAGAGAGAACATGTGTGTGTGTGTGTGTGTTGTTGAGTGTTGCGTGTAGTGTAAATGTAAGCACTTGTAACTGTAAGCACTGTCAGTGTAGTACTCACATCCAGCCAGTAGGGGAATAAAGCATGACACACAGAGCCAGAGGCAGCTAGCTATCAACGATTGGTCATCATCAAAACCTGGGATGATGTCAGTGCAGAGCTGACACAATCAAACAGGCACGCCACCACAACTGAATAACACTGAATTTTACCGATTGTCCGCCAGCTGCCCCACTGGAAACAGCACATGTGAACACCAATTGTTCTGTGTCACAATTGGAGGAGGGGCAAAAGAGTCCAACATGAAAAGTAGTTGCTAGAGCGAAATACTGGCCAATACTACATAACTATACCCTGTTGATGTTTTAGTTTATGAGCCTTTTTCGCAACTTATTTATGTATTGTGGCACTCATAACCCTGTCACTGCAGCAGTTATGGTTTAGATTTGTTCTGTTTCGGTAGGGCACTTTCCCCTACGCAATGATACCTCTCGTGATTTGTTTTCCCATAAATTGCTCTGGTGTTAACCTAGTCCCCGTGTCATTGCACAGCACATTTGGGTGGATGTTTCTCAGAACAAGATCACTCTGCTGCGTATTTATTTGAACACTGGCTGCTCACTACATCAGACACAAAGTAGCCTACACAATTTTACATGTGGAAAAAGTGAGTGTATGTGATGTGATGTGTGTGTTGTGTGAGCTCAGCTGTGGATAATAGCTAGATGCAGCTTTGATTTAGTTGTGACTACAGACACTAGCGCGCCAACTGGCGATAAAAATGAAAGCAAGATGTCCGTCACTAAAGATGCAGTAACCACTTTGCAACAGGAGCAGGAATCATTCAGCAAAGTTTGACATGGTTCTATTTCCCATGACAATAAACAGACTGTTGGACTCAGAATTCCTCCTGCACGTAGATAGTTAAAGTAGTCTGGACTTGATTGGTCTTGTTATTGAAGTTTTATTGTCGACCAACTTCAGTCTGCTAAATTTGAATTATTTAACTGTCATGGTTGCCCAGATTCAGTGGGTGAAGTTTGGACTGAAGTTGCAGACAGGACGGTTAGCTTAATTCATAGGCAGGCCTAAGACATGCTATTTTTAACCTACTGTTTAGGCCTCCTAAAATAGTTACTTGACAGAAATATATGTAATTAATTGTCTTACTGAGAAAGGCTTTGGAGCCACTGTGCTCAAGTATTATAGTGTTCATAAGTTTGCATACCCTGGCAGAAATTGTGATTTTGAAAATATGACTGATAATTCAAACAAAACGGTATTTTATTTAAGGATAGTGATCATATGAAGCCATTTATTATCATAGTTGTTTGGCTTCTTTTTAAATAATAATGAAAACAAAAATCACCTAAATGGCCCTGATTAAAAGTTTACACACCCTTGAATGTTTGGTCTTGTTACAGACACAGGGTGACACACACAGGTGAAAATGGCAATTAAAGGTGAATTTCCCACACCTGTGGCTTTTTAAATTGCAATTAGTGTCTGTGTATAAATAGTCAATGAGTTTGTTAGCTCTCATGTGGATTGCAATGAGAAGGCTAGATACTGAGCCATGGGGAGCAGAAAAGAACTGTCAAAAGACCTGCATAACATAGTAATGGAACTTTATAAAGATGGAAAAGAATATAAAAAGATATCCAAAGCATTGCAAATGCCAGTCAGTACTGTTCAATCACTTATTATTAAGTGGAAAATTCAGGGATCTCTTGATACTATGCCAAGGTCAGGTGGACCAAGAAAGATTTTAGCCAAAACTGCCAGAAGAATTGTTCGGGATACAAAGAAAAACCCACAGGTAACCTCAGGATAAATACAGACTGCTCTGGAAAAAGACGGTGTGGTTGTTTCAAAGAGCACAATATGATGATACTTGAACAAAAATGAGCTGCATGGTCGAGTTGCCAGAAAGAAGCCTTTACTGCGCCAATGCCATAAAAAAGCCTGGTTACAATATGCCTGACAACACCTTGACATGCCTCACAGTTTCTAGCACACTGTAATTTGATGTGACGAGGCCAAAATAGAGTTTTATGGTCACAACCATAAGCGCTATGTTTGGAGAGGGGTCAACAAGGCCTATAGTGAACAGAATACCATCCCCACAGTGAAGCATGGTGGTGGCTCACTGATGTTTCGAGGGGGTGTGAGATCTAAAGGCACGGGAACCTTGTGAAAATTGATGGCAAGATGAATGCAGCATGTTATCAGAATATATTGGCAGAAAATTTGCATTCTTCTGCACGAAAGCGGCGCATGGGACGCTCTTGGACTTTCCAGCACGACAATGACCCTAAGCACAAGGCCAAGTTGACCCTCCAGTGGTTACAGCAGAAAAAGATGAAGGTTCTGGAGTGGCCATCACAGTCTCCTGACCTTAATATCATCGAGCCACTCTGAGGAGATCTCAAACGTGCGCTTCATGCAAGACGACCGAGGAGGCACTGCATGACCTGGAGGCATTTTGCCAAGACGAATTGGCAGCTATACCACCTGCAGGAATTCGGAGCCTCATAGACAACTATTACAAAAGGCTGCACACTGTCACTGATGCTAAAGAGGGAATACACAGTATTAAGAATTAAGGGTATTCAGACTTTTGAACATGGGTCAGTTCAGTTTTTTTCTTTGTTGCCATATTTTGTTTCATGATTGTGCCATTCTGTTATGACCAACAGTTGAATGTGAATCCCATAAGAAATAAAAGACATGCGTTTTATCTGCTCACTCATGTTTTTTTTACAAATGGTACATATATTACCAATTCTCCAAGGGTATGCAACCTTTTGAGCACAACTGTATGTTTTGGCCATGCTTGCAAAATAGAGTTTGGGATAGCAGTGCCCAGATAAAGAATATCCCTATGATAACCAAAACTGCTTACATTATATTTACTGACAAGTTTCTAAGAACCTGTTCATTTTAAATCATGAATTGTTAAAAAAGGTCAAAGAAAAGAATAAGCCATAATCAAAACAGAATGAAAAAAATAATAAGAACAGAAACATATTCCACAAAAGCAACAGATATAAAGCTTCACAGAACAATATAGAACTTCTAAAGACACAATGTAGGCTATGAAGTTTTGCTTTCAAATGAAGACGAGAGCTGGAATCAAAGCTGGAATTCCAAACCGCTGTGTTAAACATACATTACATAATACATTTTGAGAACACTGCTTTTGATTCTGTAATTGGGGTTGCAATAGTTTGTCATTTTGAAAAAGTGGGTCACCTGAAAAAAGTTTAAAACCACTGTTTTAGATCATTGATCTACATGGACTGGATAGGTAAAAGCACAATGAGGTCTAGCCCGGATTCATGTTGATGCTCTCATATATCCAGAAGAGAGCTTTTTTAATTAAATATGTCATAGGAAACTACAAAATCAGTTTGTTGGGATTCTCACTAGAGAGTTTGTTCCATTAGACCTATGTCTAAAGTAATGGAAATTACAGGGGGTAAAGCTCCTGTAAGGAACAACTACTCTGGTGATCTTTCACCCCAAAGACATTCCTCTCTGGCTCCAGCCTGCCTTTAGGTGAAATACAATATCAGTTCTGGATTATAACCTAATTAGTTTCCGATTTCATCAGACATTTAGAATAGTAATGAAAACCACATTCTATCCTCATCTCACTTCACTCACCCTCTCTCTCTCTCACTCCTTCACCTTGAATTAGGATAATCTGTTAGTGACACATACCCTATGTTTACTGACTCACTGACTTGGATACAAGCCCTACTTCGCTAAAAGCTAGACAGTATGTTTGCAAAGCCACATAGTCCTGAAAAGCAATTGTTAGCTGTGGTTAGGCTTGGATACAAATACTCTGCATGACTTCAATCACAACCCAAACACACACATTCTCTGAACACAAACCACACTCTATAAACACCCTCAAAACACACACACATACACATTCAAGCAAAGTCTGGCAGCTTCCTTTGCTGCGGCAGTTAACGATTTAAATAAGAGGAAATAAAATCAATGTTAAAATCAAAAGTACCTCCTAAGACAGCTCATGAGGCAACTCATTTATACCTCCTTTACCCCTTAATACAATAGCTGCAATATAACTAGCGTATTGGCATTGTCAAGCCCTGTGGTCACTTCCAACTCCCCTGCACTTCCAACTCCCCTGCACTAAATAAAAAAACAAAGCAAAAACATTCCTGAGTTCTACACCGCAAACCCAGTCACAATGGAAAGGCAGACATGTCTCACTAACAGGAAAACCATGGCACCACCGACAAAACTGAAACATGAGAAAAATAGTTGATTGGGATATTGATGGGATAGTTGATTAAACAGTTGCTATACTAATAACAAAATTAGATGCCTCAGTTCAGGCCTCAGTTACATCAAACCTGCATAGTACTATGCTCTTTTTTATAACGGTCAAATAAATTCAATGTTTAATGTCTACTATGACTACTACCCAGGTTATCACCATACAGGTATGAACCTCATCTGAATAGAAAAGCGTTTGGCCATGGGATGAAAATTGTAAATAAAGACACTGTGCACACATTGCCATGGTTTTAATGAATCCCAGCCTTAGTCACATAGGTCACTGAAGGTGGACTTCAGGTAACATGAGCATGTGAGACTGACATCAATATGTGGCTGCTAACAGTTAAGCTTCCTCCACTGACAGGTCGCCTGGCCCCCCCCTGGGCATAAACCAGCAGTCTTCTGCTTCGCAACACACGTGAATATAATCCTTACCCACTTTCCAAGTTGAGTGAGCATACGGTACATTCTTCACTGCGTTAAACTTACCCATTCCAAACTTGCAACACAGCCAGCTACCCCAGCTGTTGAGCTGACCCCAAGTTAGGATCTGGGTCACAGATACCAGTGAACTGCAGTTTAGCTGACATTCTGGAATATGAAGGGCCTAAACCAGATAATCAAAAGCAGCAAGATTCTAGCCCATTTGTCCACTTAATTGTTATTATTATCATTTTATTTTTTTTACAAAAAATCCAGTTGAAGGGAATCCATATAAAACTTAGATGTAGATGGGTGGGACAAGTTAATTACTTTCTCTGCCAAGGTGACAGTTGTGGCAATTTTGAAATGGAAAGGAATTCCCTTTTAACTCGTTCACTCTATTCCAATTACTCTACTAAATATTTACGGTCCAAACATATATAATGCCAACAACGTCATAGCTCTGCTAACCGATATCTCTCAGGGGGATCTAAACTGCTCACTTGATCGATACTTATATTGATCCTCCTTCCTTGCGGCTACCTCTCTGCTCTCTAATTGAATTTTTAAATACTTACATAAAAAACTTAATTGCATAGATCTGTGAAGAGTTTCTAACCTCACAAACTAAGAATTCTTCTTTCACTTCCATGTCCATAATGTTTACACTCAAATTGATTAGCTACTTTCTGCTTGATGACACATTTCTCCCCTTCTCCTATTATGCAAAGTTACATAATATCGTAATCTCAGATCAAAGCCTTTGCACCTTCTTCTTGAGAATTAGAGATATTAGGCCAAATGACAGTGTGAAAGTTTAACTATCAACCAGTATAAATGTTTGAATGCCAAAATCTAAAGATAGCTGTGGTGCAGACCTATCCACAAATAGCCAATAAACAACAAAAACGTACTACCCCTTCTTTACACTTGCTCACAAATATTGCAAATTTATATATGCAAACTTGGGTCAATAGAATGACTCATTAATTGGTTCAATGCCACAATACTTCTTAGTAAAAAAAATATTTCTAATGTCATCTATGTATTTTGGAATGCATTTTCTAGCTTTGATACAATTATAGTAAGATGTATATTAAGGACCCCCACATTAAATCTCAGGTCAATCTGCCTTACAGTTTAGGAGAAGAACATTTTTGTAGATTCCAAAATTCAAAATGGTGAAAAATCCACACTTTATATGTTCTTGAGGTAAATGTGTTTATCTTGAAAAGAGAGACCAACACACAAATTACCAGGCTTGCACATCAAACAGTACAGCCGGGCATATGTTAGTAATGACATGCTTATCATTGCCTGACATAACCAATCATTACTATTCTGTCTGGACAAATTCCAAATGGCCTAAAGTCATGGCCTGCCAAATTATAAGTCATTTGACCATATACATTTTGAGTAATTAGGGCATTCAAAGGAAAAGAATAATACCAAGGAAAACAAGTTTTCTACATTTTATGAAACTTATTAAAAGCAGAAAAAGGTTTAGGCTATAAATAAAATGTGACATTTTTTATTTAGAATAAAAAATACAACACTATGCAGTCATAATCTCTGGAAAGTGAATTCCGTAACAAAAGAGCAATGTACGGTTTAAGTTTAGAAAATTATTAGTTAAGAAATTATTAGATTCTGGTCTGGATGGACAACACTCTTATCCGGAACTACTTACACTTAGCACATACATTTAAAGATAGCTAGGTAGCACAAACAGTTGGAGTAATTCATACTCAATCAAGTCGTTGTCAGCAAAGTCAGTGCTAGAAAGAGATAAAAAAATTAATTATAGCCAATACCCAAACTTAAGTGGAACATGTTTTTTGTTAAATGACTTACTACATTATGTTAGTGAAAACAATACAATGGTAAAATAAGACAGAAATAGACAACATGAACCATTACGAAATGTTACAAATAGTAAAACAAAGGGAATATAAGACATGAGGAAGGTAATGGGAGAACATGACACTACTCACCCACTGTGCCTGTTTCCTCCAATGGGTCTGCCCATCAAGCCACATGGTGATTTACAGGAACCAAGCTTTTCCTGCTAAAGACAACAGGACCTTGTGTGTTGCTGGGGGTAAAGACAAGCCCATTAAATAGCAATAGTGTTAGTTCACTTGAATGACTCCCTTAACCCTCACATTCTCTCCAGTCCCATAAAACAGTCTGAGAAAGTGAAACACTTGAAAATTATCCATAGAGCAACATAGCGACTATGTCACAAAATACCCATTAATGCAAATTAGGACTAACCGTTGTCACTGAAATCTGCCTGACAGAAGTTAGCCAGCTAGTTCGATATCTATCTTTAGCTAGACAGCATAGAACAAGCCATCACCGTCAGAGACGAGCTGGTCTTAAACTAATTTCTAGGTCACCTAGTTAGCAGAGAACTCATAGACGAACTCTAAACAGTTAGCTAGTCTTTGCTAGCTAGGTAATGTTAGCTATCTTGCTAGTGTGGTCAGGAAGCTCTGTAAGCTAGAAACAATCCTAAACTATTCCTTCACCAGCTACAAAAAATGTTTATTCATCCTTGGTAGGTAGATAGGTAGGTAATGTTAACTAACTAAATAATTCAGTTAGCTAGCCAAACCGGTAGCTAGCCAAAAGGTAAACTAGATAGAAAAGTATATCTATTTACAGCTAACACTGGATGTTCAAACATTAGATCTCAATATTTCCCATACTGTACCTCAGTTTTTACTGACATTATTTGACACTGTTCAATCAATTCAAGTTATCTGATTATCTGTGCTTGCAAAGGACCACACTCAGAAAATATTATTTTAAATGAGAAATTGGCAAGTACCACCCTAAAGCATTTACAAGTGCAGAATTTTATATATGTATATATAACTCAAGGCACCTAACTCTAACAACTAGCAAGCTACACCGTTTGGTTTAGCAAGCTCTCTTGACTGTGGTATGGATATACTGAGTGAAAAACATGTTTTACATGTGTCCTAGACTGGTGGTGGTGCAGAAGAGGAAAAGCTTCCTATGCTATAAGCCTTATGAGCTGACTGGATAACAGCTAGCTAACTTGGCATTCTAGCTAATGTTGATACGGGTGGTTCAGAATTCCCATTTTTATAGCTTATTCTGCCCGTACTATAACTGAGCGAATACTTCTTTACTTGTGCTTAGCTAGTGACGCTTCACAGCGATGTATTGGTAGCCAACTTGCTACTTGGATGGAGATCTTACCTCTTTGAGGAGAAATAGGTCCAACAGCTTGCTTTTCAGGTTCATATCAATCAGTATTTTCCTCCATTTCTTGAAAGGGATGCCTACATTTATTTATCCCCCAAGCTTTTTCCCAATTTCATTGAGACTGTAAACACTCGATAACAACCGGACCAAAATAAACAAGGGAAAATCATTGGGACAACGCCAAATGTATGAACGTGATTACATAGACAATAACTATTTGTGAAATACTTGAACAAAGATGTTGTTTCAAATTATGGCAAAGGAGTGCCTCTGATATGGGGGGGGGGGCATTTGACTACAGTGTGAATGTTAACGTATTTCAACAAAATGCCTATTCACTACGTAGCTTTGTGTTTTTCCACTTCTAGTTTTGATTCCCTTCTGCTTCTTCTGTGGGGTTTAACAGCGGTTGGCATCCAACGCTGTTGGTGCATTACCGCCACCTACTGTAAAGGAGTGTGGGTCAGCATCAGGGAGGACCTAAATTCTCCCTGCCAACCCAGTTTCTCCAAGGAACACAGACACCTAACCACTGCACCTGAACATCCCTACCCAACATTGCCTCTAAACTCAACATGTGCACCCCTGCTGCCCTCAGACCCAGTTGCAACCTTTCCCTCTCCCTCCCATAGCGCCTGCGCTGCCTCGGGACGTGATCTATTGTCTCTGTTTGATTCCCGTTGTCTGTGACTACGTTAGATATAGACACGCTTTGGTTAAAAAAAAGACGTTGGCAATATTGACCAATGAAGTGCGAATAGGACCAGTGCAACCGACGGTTTTGCTCGGAGGTAGTCTGGTTGAAAATTCTAGGGGTGATAATTGTTTCCAAAACGCTGGCTCGCAATACACATTGTCTGGAGAGGGTGTAGCAAATACTTACCCCAAACGATGTTGTCTACTCAATATGCACTAAGGTAAAGTTGCTTTGATATTCGATATTGGATATTCAGGTCTTGTTTTCCCGGACTCAGGCACACTATAACCCGGTGTATCGAATGACGTACAGTTGTGCTCAAAAGTTTGCATACCCTTGAAGAATTGGTAATATATGTACCATTTGTAAAGAAAACATGAGTGAGCGGGCAAAACACATGTCTTTTATTTTTTATTGGATTCACATTCAACTGTAGGTCATAACAGTATGGCACAATCATAAAACAAAACATGGCAACAAAGAAAAAAATTGAACTGACCCCTGTTCAAAAGTCTGCATACCCTTAGTTCTTAATGTGTATTGCCCCCCTTAGCATCAATGACAGTGTGCAGTCTTTTGTAATAGTTGTCTATGAGGCCCCGAAATCTTGCAGGTGGTATAGCTGCCCAGTCATCTTGGCAAAATGCCTCCAGGTCATGCAAAGTCTTTGGTCGTCTTGCATGAACCGCACATTTGAGATCTCCCCAGAGTGGCTTGATGATATTAGGGTCAGGAGACTGTGATGGCCACGCCAGAACCTTCACCTTTTTCTGCTGTAACCACTGGAGGGTCAACTTGGCCTTGTGCTTAGGGTCATTGTCGTGCTGAAAAGTCCAAGAGCATCCCATGCGCAGCTTTCGTGCAGAAGAATGCAAATTGTCTGCCAGTATTTTCTGATAACATGCTGCATTCATCTTGCCATCAATTTTCACAAGATTCCCGTGCCTTTAGAGCTCACACCCCCCCAAAACATCAGTGAGCCACCACCACGCTTCACAGTGGGGATGGTATTCTGTTCACTATAGGCCTTGTTGACCCCTCTCCAAACATAGCGCTTATGGTTGTGACCATAATGCTCTATTTTGGTCTCATCACTCCAAATTAGTGTGCCAGAAGCTGTGAGGCATGTCAAGGTGTTGTCGGGCATATTGTAACCAGGCTTTTTTGTGGCATTGGCGCAGTAAAGGTTTCTTTCTGGCAACTCGAACATGCAGCTAATTTTTGTTCAAGTATCGTCGTATTTTGCTCCTTGAAACAACCACACCGTCTTTTCCCAGAGTAGCCTGTATATCTCCTGGGGTTACCTGTGGGTTTTTCTTTGTATCCCGAACAATTGTTCTGGCAGTTTTTGCTAAAATCTTTCTTGGTCTACCTGACCTTGGCTTGGTATCAAGAGATCCCTGAATTTTCACTTCTTAATAAGTACTGGCATTGCAAATGCTATATACACAGTCACAAATTGCAATTTAAAAAGCCACAGGCATGGGAAATTCCCCTTTAATTGCCATTTTCACCTGTGTGTGTCACCTTGTGTGTCTGTAACAAGGCCAAACATTCAAGAGTATGTAAACTTTTGATCAGGGCCATTTGGGTGATTTCTGCTATCATTATAATTTATAAAGGAGCCAAACAACAATGTGATAATAAATGTCTTCATATGATCACTATCCTTAAATAAAAGGCAGTTTTTTTGCATGATCAGTCATATTTTCAAAATCAATGCCAAAATTTCACAATTTCTGCCAGGGTATGCAAACTTATGAGCATACCCTGGCAGAAAAAAGTTTTACATTTTTTTTCTTATAATCATTTGAGAATTGGAAAATTCATTAGCTTTTTTGTTAAACGACTTAAACCTCAAACCACGTTCAAATTGTTCTGAAATGACACCCACGTGTTGCACAGCCTTTGGTTTTTGCAAAAAAAAAAACTGCACAACATGTGGGGGTGCTCTCTGAACAATCTGAAAGTGATCTGAGGTTTAAGTCATTCAACAAAAAAGCTTTTCGATTTTTAAAAGCTTATAAAAAATAAATGTAATTTTTTTTGCAATAACCAAAGGCTGTGCAACATGTGCGTTTCCTCTGAACAATTTGAATGTGGTTTGAGGATTCTAAGTTGTTTAATAAGAAAATAAATTGAATTTTACAAGTTTTAAATGAGGTGTTTTAAATGACCCCTCTGTCCCCCTGGCTCCTACGCCCTTGATTTCAAATCTTTTTCCAATACCTTTTATAATATAATTACCATGTTTCTGCATTTGTATGGTGGACATCTTATAAATGGCTCCTTTTATTTAAACCGTTACAAATTTTATTTGATTTCACTGGGTGTCACCCCCCACATTTTAAGTTGATAAAGTTTTAGGTCTGAAATGTGACGTCAAAATAACTTGAGATCGTCAAACACAGGTCAGTTAATCCACCTTCAATATACCATTAGAGCATGGTGGGAGGACGAACAAGGCACTGAAACTTCCACCAGACTGGGAGCATAGCTTGGATCACATTTTCATTATTATAACTCAAGACTTATACAAGTCAAACCTAAACACAGAATTCTACACAGAATTCTACACTGAATGCACTATTCCAAAACCAAATTACATAGGATCTTCAGATTGATCTCCTCTAATTGACAAATGTCAAACTGCCGGGGGCTCACTGTTTAAAAGCTTTGCCCTGTGCTCTAAACTACACAGCAATTGGTCAGGGATCTTTGCCCTGTGCTCTAAACTACACAGCAATTGGTCAGGAATCTTTGCCCTGTGCTCTAAACTACACAACAATTGGTCAAGAATCTTTGAGGTCCTTTCGAACATTCTGGAGACCCTGCTTGACCCAGATCCACTATTAATTTTCCTGGGAATATCAGAGGCCACGGGGTGAAAGGCAGAAGGTGGGAGAAGGACTTCCTTATTGGGGAGAAGCAGCAGATGTCCAGTTGATAATGGGGGAAGCTTCCTTGGTCGGGTGTGAGCAACGGGACACTTTTTCTGCTTCCCTTTTCTCTCATTTTGCTTGTTGAAGGAGAAAAAGCACATCAACATTATCTTTAAAAGTATTTTACTGACAAGCTGTTTTGTGAAAAACCAGTTACTTAAGATCAGCATTATACTGAGATACACTACAGCCAGTAATAGATAATAATCAGACCTTGTCACACCCCAAATGGAAGACTCATTCGTAATAAGCAAAAACATGCAATATCCCACAGCATTCAAACTAGTCTATAGACTATAGCATGATCAGCACTATAAACAATTCCTCAAATAGATTCACACACACCAACGCATACACAGTTGTACTGTGTTCTGAGCAGTAATAACAGTCATATTGCCAACATATTAAGCTGAGCAACAGCAGGTCTACAGAAAAAGGCTAAGATCAACAGACAGAGGCCATGGAGTCCATAGACATGAGTGTAACTAACGCAATTAAAGTATCAATGAGAATATCATAATAACCTGTACTAATGATATTTAAGCACTAGAAATCAGAGTTAGGTTCGGCTCTTCAAGTGAATTGGCTACGACCACTGTTTGAATAGCAAAAGCAGTATCAAAACATTTATTTTAACATTTCACAAGGATTGTGAATCACACATAGAAAACAACAACAATGAGAATGTCCCCCAAAATAGTCGGTCAGTTTACAAAGAAAAAAAAATCAGTCCAGTCAATTAGTTCAATATTCCACACAGTTCAGTTTCAGTTCAGTTCCTGCATGGTTTGTTGAACTCAAAGTCTAATTGTTGAATAAAAGGCCTTGTTTTAGATCACTACCCGGGCAGTGTGTAATAACGTTGGAGATCTCATAAATCTTATCTGTATGAGCATGCAGTCCACCAGCTTGGCGGGTTGATGGCCGCTGGTTACAGTCACACCCCAGAATCGCTGAATCGCTGGATCGCTGGCTCGCCGTAGAATATCTCTCTTGCTCTCTCTCTCAACAGTGGCAGAATATGCATAACAAAAAAACCAATCTGCATACAGCAATGCAAAATATCTAATTAATAGCTGTACATGGCTTTATCACTAACACATTCAAAATCACTGTAACTCAAGTTCAATTCTATATCACTCAGTTTAAACATGAGCATAATGCACTGTGTAACAAACTAGCCCAAACATGACTTAGGACACAGTCAATAAAAATACACGTGAATAGTGCAAAGTGCTACATTTTACAGGTTTAAGCATGTCTAATTTAGAAAGTCACTGAACTCATTAAAATCATATAGCCACGAATAGGACGGCAAAAGACGTTGCAAACATTCTTTACAATGGCTCTAAGCCTCAAGACATTAGCCCGTTAGAGTAACCTCGTAGCTGAATAAACATACATGAATTCACGTTACGCCATTCCATCATTAACAACGCACATGTATACAACAAAATGGCGTTCCAAATTGCAACGGTAGATTACGATATCAATCATCTCCGACTTGTTTTGTTTTTATTGCCAAAGGGCATAACAAAAATAGCAAAGTAACATAAAATGCACATAGTATAGAATTATTAGAATAGCTTATCTTTTTGTTTTCTTTAATCAACCTAAGATGGCATGCTAGCAAGTAGTTTCCCTTCTGTCGTACTCACCGGAGATTCTTAAACTTTATCGGAGAAAAAAAAAGTGAAACTGCAGTTCACGATAAGTAAGGCTTCTTACCACTTTTACTAGCTAACATCAATATTGGAAATGATTTCTCTCGTGTGTTAAGCGGTCAGTTTCACTATATTTATTTCACTCTGTCTTCATCTAACGATTTACTTAACAAGAGCAAAAAGGGGGGGAAAAAAGTAGTTGATCTTCTCTAGCTACGCAACATAGGGTGAGTCAGCCAACAACATGAAGCAGCGCCATCTAGGGGAATGGAAGATCACAGCAATTACAATACTTTGGCCCTGTGCATCTTAGGTGGGTTACATGAGGAATTAATAAAAGAGCTTTGTAACAAAACGCCTCAGGTTTCCTCCAACTATGGAGACATCTGGAGAATAGACTGCCCTACCCTGCCTGCTGAACAGTTCCATGCCTGCCTGTCAGCCATTACACACACATTGCCTACATACATTCCAATTATAAGCATCTTATAACTGATAAATTCTGATGTCCCTTGGGAAACTAGGACCTATGAGCAGAGTGGAATTGAAATTAAACTTGGTTGTATTCAGGATGCTTTCAATGTTGATTTGGTTAAAGTACTAAAAAACAAAATGAAACAGCTGAGGCAATTGCATTTCAATACCATTTTCTTTTGAATTTTATGCTGCCGGCAACATCATCCAGCATGACCGGTTTGGCGGTGGGTCAGTGATGGTCTGGAAAGACATATACTTGGACGGTCGCACAGACCTCCATGTTCTAGCCAGTGGTACCCTGACTGCTTTTTTGTTTAGTTAAAGAAGTAAAAAAACAAAATGAAACATATTTGATGCAATTGCATTTCAAAACCCTTTTTCTTTGAGTTAGGACATGGTACAGGAAATAGCTTAAAATGATTTGCATCTGCAAAACTGTGAAGTGAAAATATATAAGTATGTATAGTAGTGTTCTTGCAAGCACATTAATAACCATATAATTTAGACCATTGTAATGGGACATTCACATGATGTGCACATGCGGCTTCGACCAGCACAAGATAGAACCACTTTGTTCTCCAATATCAAACAATTGCAGTGCGCAATGTATGGCACTTGGTGGGGAGGTCACTGACTTCAAGTTCAAATTTCAAAAATAAATTCCCCTGGCGCAATATTCTTCTTACGCTGAATTCTTCTTACACCTCCAAGTCAAGGGAATTGTTCCACTGCGTCACATAAGCTATTTTGAAAGACCTAATACATTTAATAGATGCGTGGAAGAGTTAGTTGTTTAAAAGATTTTTATAAAAAAAACATGAAAGTCGAATGTCGCTAGACCTTTTTCGTACCTGGTGTGCTGTAGAGGAAGGACGCACTGACAATGGCTCCGCATTCACTACTTAGTTTTTTGCTTATTAGCCTACTGTTTATATTGTTTTTATTTTTGTACATGCTACACTGTCGCTCATACAGTATGATCGATTAGCACTTTTGGAAGTTCATTCATCACTGAATAGCACTTGCTGTGAATCCTTTGTCCTGCCGCAGATATGTTTACCAATACGCCAAGGGAGGAGAAAGAAGAGCGGCAACCGTGTTGGGATCCTATGTACATCTTGGATGAGATACTGCAATCTGCCGATACCGAGCATTTTGCAGTATCAACTGTTACCAAGCATACTGCAATCCGCCGTTACCAGGGATTAAACATGCAAATGTTCAATCCCTGGACCATAAAATGGACAAACTACACGCACGGATTAACTTCCAGTGGGACGTTGCGAACTGCTGCATGTTGGTATTTGTTGAGCCCTGTTGAGCCATAGACCCTATGGTGCCTGACCCTATGGTGCCTTTGAAACAACAGATTGGCAGATGTTCTGTGTTGCAGCTGATGGGGACATTGATGAATACACAGACTCTGTCTCAGCATATATCTCCAAGTGCATTGATGATGTAGTCCTGAGGATCAATGTGAGGACTTTCCCCAACCAAAAGCCCTGGGTTAATGGTAATGTCCGTGCTAAGCTAAGAACACGGTCCTCTGCCTACAGTTTTGGTGACCTGGAGGCTTTGAGGAGGTCCAGATATGACCTACGGAAGGCCATAAGAGATGCAAAAAGAGACTACAGGGATAAGTTGGAGTCTAACTACCACAGCTCTGACCCCAGACGCATGTGGTGTGGACCATTGGCGAAACCACTGCGGTGGCAGCTGCCACCCTAAAAAAATTCTTGCCACCCCACTCATCACCCCAGTTGTCAGGAGTGTCTGCTAAAATATATTCATGTTTTACTTTATTGAATGGTGTTATATTTTATATCTACTTTAGTTGTTAATCTCTATGGTAACCAGTTCCAATATCTTTGAGTCCCCTTTTCCCGTAAAAAGGGGACTCAATATCTTTGAGTCCCCTTGCCTCGTTCTTGTTATGTATGACACTGTGCTTACAGTGCTGCATTGTTAGTTACTGCACCACACAGTTCGACTGGGCTGTGAAAGTTTAGTTATGCCTGATGTACGGTTGATTGGTTTGTTCCATAATGTGACGAATATGTGAGTAAAGCAGATAGCATTGTTGGCTACAAACCACTGTCACAGACATAGCACACCTGTCACCGTGCTGCTCCCCCTCCCTTCCAGTGAAAACACTGTGCATTGGTCCATGATACTGTAACAGTATATTCACACTGTTCGCGATTGGAGTAATGGCTCAATTCATTTCAACAAAGAGAAGCGTGGCGAGTGAGTGGCCTGTGCGGCGATGCCTGGGATGCGTGGGATCCGTGAGAGGAGAGGTGAAGAAAAAGTTCAGATTTCTTAACTTTATGCAGATCAACCGCACTTATCGCTGAGGACTGACCAATCACAGGATTTGGGTAGGTGGTTGTGAAATTCTCTCCGTACAATTAAATGAACAGATAACTTTGGTTCCACAATTACAGTTCCATTGTCTGCTTTTGCGGTCCCTTTTTAAAAAACTGGATGAAATAATTGAAAAACTTTTAGAAGCAGTGATGGGATTCCCTGAGCTATACGATGTCATGCTATTTTCCTACAGAAACGCAAACAAAATAAATGGAGCGTGGAGACTTGGCTGAGGTAGTTGATGCTTCTTGTGTTAAAATTAGATAGCTAGCTACATTAGCTGACTGGTGTCTACCTAATTCTAGCAGGCTGGTGTCTACCTAATTCTAGCAGGCTGGTTTGCTAGCTAGCATTGCAGGTTGTGTCAGAATTACTCCAGTGAGGCATATGAATTGAATAGAGAAATATAAAATATAAAAATGTATTAAAATATGTTTCTATTTCAATTCTAACCATTGTAATGAGCTGACTTTCCTTCATAAAAATTTGGTATGCTCAAACCTTGATACACAGCTTAACTACAGTTATGACACTAGCTCGCCCACAAGCATGCCCCCAAGCGAGGCACTCTGGCCGATGCTAGCGAACAGTGTGAATGTACCGTAAGCAACGGAGCAGTCAGGATCGCACTAGACTAGCCTAGCAGTAATGAAAGAAAATACTGCTGCAGGTTTACTAAATATACAATACAAAATGTTATAATCTTGCGTTAGCAGCAACCATTTATTATAGTTAAGAGGTCATCTACTAGCTAAATTAACGCAATTGTCAATATGTTTTGGTAAAGTTAGCTAGCCAGCAAATTTGCATATGAAGTTGCTAGTAACTAGCTGCCATCATTGCCATATAATGCTTGTCCTGATAGCTAGCTAGCAAAGGGGCATTGAACAATGTTGATGTATCTAGCTGTTTCAATTCAACTGTTAATTTCATCTTTGGAGAAATTTAAGGTTTATCTACAGTCATTCTAAATTAGACATCTCTATAATATCAACAAAATGTGATGTGTTCATATGTGATAAACAGTTCTAATGAAAATTGTAGTTAGTATATTAAATTGGAACTCTATTTATAACCTCAGTGCCTCAGGCCATAAGGCTTCTAAACCAGCAACATTGATCTATAATCATATTGATCACATGAACATTTAAAATGCTCTGATGACTTTCTATGAATATTCAATGTAGATAAGCATATTTTAATGTACAATTCATAGGCATACTACGCTTACATTTATAATATATAATATTTCTATCCATATTTACCATATATTCCATTTGATAAATAAAATCATTTGACTTTGACCACAACATTGCTTAAACAACACATATTTAAGACTGGGAAAAATCTATGAAAAGTTTTTGGGCGGGTCTAGTTGCCCTTTAATTAATTTGTAGCAAGAGATTTTATGGGTGTAGGCTGTGTTTTCATTCAAAACCTGACCATCAAAATTCCTGTTGATAAAACTCCATTCAAATCGATTCCACACTGACCACAAAGAACTGACCACAAGAGGCCATTGAATCACGAAACGGCAAAGTCACATGGCTCACACGTTTAGAGCCCATAGTAATGCAGTTTGTAGGACAGGATCTCCAGACTCTCATGAATCAAATGTCATACAGTCATGAGTCATGCAGAGTCCATCCAGTACCAGGGCCAAATCACATGGGCCGAATCACATTGACCGAAGCCTGGACAGGTGAGAACCCCACTGAAAACTGGACCTCTATTTCTGAGACAGGATATCTGACTTTTGGCATGCTGACTAACTACACTGCACACAAACAGGCGTTAGCTGACTTTTTCAGAAGGTTGCAGGAAATACAAATAATTATTTTAATGAATTTTGATA
>JACXGI010002163.1:38793-77689 GCA_016801175.1 Esox masquinongy
GATGTGTAGGGGAGCGTAGGGGATGTGTAGGGGAGCGTAGGGGATGTGTAGGGGAGCATAGGGGATGTGTAGGGGAGCGTAGGGGATGTGTAGGGGATGTGTAGGGGAGCGTAGGGGATCGTAGGGGAGCGTAGGGGATGTGTAGGGGATGTGTAGGGGAGCGTAGGGGATGTGTAGGGGAGCGTAGGGGATGTGTAGGGGAGCATCCCCTACGCTCCCCTACACATCCCCTACGCTGATCGAGTTTCTTTACCTGCCGGTATTCAACCACGGCTCTAACCTCATCCCTGTAGACTAGGCATCAGCATTGAAAAGCAGACATACACAGGCTGGCCAGCGAGGGTACTAGAATTGTCAGATCAAGCAATTTGATGAAAAAGGGCGGAAACAAAGTACAGTATTATAATTTTAGTATTCCTTTGGCCTATAGTGCTTACAGTGATAGTTTGTATTGAATAGGCTATAATAAAAGTAATAAGTAAAGAAAGGGTAACTGGCATGCACCTCTTTAGAATATCCTCCATCCTGGCAATTATGCACTACACGTCATCTACAGTGGTTAATTATAATACCCTTCATACATGCAAAGCTCAAAACCAATGCTTTACTTGTGAGGATCGAGTTCTGGTTCATTAATTTATTCCTGTCTTTTTTAGGGGCGTGTTTGATTCCCTGGCCCAGGTCCAAATGTAGATCTTCTCAGTCTGAATAGTATTTCTGATTGTCTTAAGTTACCACCACTACTGAGCTGTGGATCTTCTGAATACTTGTATTCATCTGATACTGAAATCTAAACAAAGTCTGTTTTTACATACATTTCGAATTACAATCGTTCCAGTCCTCTCCCCCACCACAATCACTAATGGTTGTGTAAAAAAAAACCATGAAATGTACTGATTACATGTATCCTGTGGAAACATAAAATATCTGATTACTTCTTCTCCCTCACACAAATACAGCCTTGTCTGTCAAGAGCAATGGTGTTTACCTGCAACCTGCATTTCAGGGTGTTCCTGCATGTGGCTTGTACCCTTTGAGCATCCATCGGTTGTGAGAACAGGAAGGGAAGTTGCTAATTAGATACAGCCATATTTACCAAGGAAGATGTGAGAAAGCAGCCACCGCTGCCGAGTTATCAGAAGTGTGGGAAAGAAGCTTGGCCTGCAGGGTTACACATAATGTATGGCTCTGCTGGTGTGCTAGCTAACTACTTCCCTCCTTGTAAAGAGCTGGGTGAAGAGCTGCCAAGCGGACAGGAGCAAAGGACACTGTCCAGATCTAAACTCCCAAAGAACATTTACATTTGACATTTTGGACATTTAGCAGATGAACTCAGAATTAGTGCATAACTAGATGAAATGTCAACATATCACACTCATAATCAGGCATTTTCCCTCAAGGTATTATTCAGTAAGTGCCTTTTAGAAAAGTGCATTTATTTCATTTATTTATTACAGATGTATAGTAGAGAAAGGAGATCAAATAGAGACACAGTTGGCTTCTGATTCTGGCAAAATATTCAATAATTCAACCACAGTAAATCATTTAACTGAAAATGTTCCAAAGCATTAATCAGAGACATTGGAACATGTAAGTTGGGCAAATGGAGTATGGAAACAAATTGGAGTAAAATAAATACTGCTGGGTTACTTTAAATCCAACTGCATTCATACCGCATTTTTGCCGGACCGCGTAAGCGGAGCTGGCCTAGAAGAGCGAATGTCTCTTATTGAGTGAGTGGCTGAGTGACTGACTGAATGACTGACTGCCCCTAGTTAAATGGCGTAGTGGTTAGAGACATGGACCAAAGAACAACAGCTTCTACGTTCGACTCCTGTCACAGTCTAAACAAATTATGCCATAGGATTTGTTCAGGACAAACAAAAACTTTGCAGGCTACAACCTTCAGTAGCTACATTATATGAAGCCTAAAATAAAACAGTTATGGTGGATTTTCGAATTATGCATTAGGATTTGTTCAGGTTAGACTTTGCTGGCTACACGATTCTCAGTCTTTTCACTTGACGAAAAAGTCAGTTATCGTCACCTGTATTGATAGTTATTGTATCAGTGTCATTCACGAATGGCTAATAAGCTGTTAAAACAGCCAGTGGCAAAAGCCATACAGTTCATAGATGCTATTTGTGGTGGAGGTAAACTTAATAAGAAACGTTAGTCAGTTTAACACAATACTTAATGGTGTCTAGGGAATTATTCAAACTGCGTGATGTTAATGCGTGACAAAATGATCTAATGTCGAGACGCTATACCGACACTTGTTAAGCATGCAGTTCCGTGAGTAATGGCTAAAGACATGGTCTCTAATGTGGGCGACTCTGGTTCGAATCCTGTGCGGCCAACAACTTTCATCGCTTTCAATTGCGGGACGGCTGAACTAGGCCTGCCTGGTTCCTTTTCTCGTTTAAGAGACCAAATGGTGGATTTTAAATGAAGATATAAGTATTGACATTTTATTTTGAAATAAGTGGTCAGTTCTGACCTGCTTAACAGATCTACTTAGCACAGTGACATCCATTGAATTGTAAATAAAACAATGGAGTAGCCTGTCTTGCTTCCTCTTTCATCTCATTCTGTTTGTTGAAGCTACATTTAAAATGTAGCTTCAACAAAGCCAGAATATGTCAATATGGCAAAAACAGGTGCTCAAGCATTAGATTCATTTGTATGAATTTAAAGTATATTTAGATATAATTGAGATAAACCACAGTGACTTAAACAATGATTTACAAATACAAAGATATTATCATTGAAATAAAACTGTTCCACTAAAATGTAGATATCAAAGTCATGACAGGCATGCAGATTGGGAAAAGAGAACAGAAATGAAAACTGGTAAGGGGTTGATTGTTATTTATGACATGGGGTATCCGGAGGGTAAAGCCACCCAAAATATGAAAATGGTTGACCCTCCCCCAAGCAAAATATATTTTCATATCACCCTCCCCGAGCCTTCGGGGGGGTAAAAAAACATGAGCCTCCCCATTCAGAATGCAGATTAAAAAGTAGATTGAGGGCATTAGGTCTCAGAAATAAACTACAACAATATGCATGCAAAGGTAGCCTATACTACAACTGTACAAACAACTGACCGAATAAAAGTGGAAATATTAAAACGTATATAGCCTGGATTAGCTATATAATTAAAATGCAGAACGTAGAGCCCATAGGGTTATATTTACTTTTCCAAACGTCTATAATAATATGAATATTGTAACACAACTACGGCACCAGCTGATACACAACCTAATGCACAATGTTGCACTGGATGCCCTGCTTGCAGCTAACGGAGAGAGAGATAGCTTCTAGTAATATTTATTGTAGCGTTTATTTTAAAAAAAATCACTGTTGCAAGGCCAGCCTGACTAAAATATCAGAATTTAAGGTGATCGGGTTCAAGCTGAGAATGAACTCCCTACCTCTGGGTCACAATGTCTTTAGCTGCAGTTTTGCTGGCCTTCATACTACTAGCCCTTCCTCCAGATTAATCAACGCCTTTTAGCATTATTAGGATTTAGGCCTTGCTTGCTGAACCAGTTCTGAGCCTGATTTGCCCGCGCAGAGCAAGGCTGTGGCAACCTTCCTATAATACTCATTTACAATAAAGTACAAGTTCTACACAAAGTTGTGACTCTTATTCTGTTCCCTTGTCCTGTTCTTTGTTGTCCTTTTCCATTATGCGAAGCAATGCTTTTCATTGACACGGTGCCATTGCTGAGAACAAGCCATATCCCTGATAATCATCTGTATATTAAAACAGGAATGCCATAAACTATGTTCAGCAATCTTGAAACCATTCCCTTTCTACATGACATTGGGAAAAGGAGCAAAACAACTCATATGCATACTGATAGTCTAACCATCCACATGGACTGTTCTCTACATTCATACTGATATTCTAACCATCCACATGGACTGTTCTCTACATTCATACTGATATTCTAACCATCCACATGGACTGTTCTCTACATTCATACTGATATTCTAACCATCCACATGGACTGTTCTCTACATTCATACTGATATTCTAACCATCCACATGGACTGTTCTCTACATTCATACTGATACTCTAACCATCCACATGGACTGTTCTCTACATTCATACTGATACTCTAACCATCCACATGGACTGTTCTCTACATTCATACTGATATTCTAACCATCCACATGGACTGTTCTCTACATTTATACTGATAGTCTAACCAACCACATGGACTGTTCTCTACATTCATACTGATAGTGTAACCATCCATATGGACTGTACAATAGGTAACAGGAACTCCTCCAACACACAATTTTTTCCACTCACTTTTTTCCCACAGCGGGACATCTCCCTTCGACTCTGAAAGTTCACTGAATATTTCAATCTAAAGCGAACAGAGAGGACAAAGAAAATCCTAAATTCTTGAGTAGAGAACATAATTCACACTTGTGTTCCTTCTGTAATTCGGCAACACCATAAAGGTTGTTGTTTGTTTGTTTAGCATTTTAAAGCATGTTTTGCACTATATATTGTGCTATATCCATGATCTGGATACACCAAGCATAAAGAGAGACTGATCGAATAGCCAGTAGGAAGGTGATATAGAAATAAGGTATGTTCCAAAGTCTGACAGATAGGCTACTGGAATGAAATCAATTATAAAATTAAATGACCCTCCCTTGGACTTAATAAAAAATACTGTAACCCCTCCCCAAGAATGAAATTAAAAAATCATGACCCTCCCCCATTTCCCTCCGTGTCTCATCACGTTGAATTCTGATCTCTAGCAAAATAAAAAAATTGAACCACGAACAAGTGTCTGGCCTGCCAGCTGAAAATCATGTGGGTGCCTGTGTGTATACTGCCCATCCCCTTGAAAGCATTAGCACTACTCCAGCCTACTGACGTTAAGTGTGAAAATTTGTATGAGAAAAGAACATATAATTTTGAACAACTAGCTAGCCAAGGATATTATTTCTATCATATGTCACAACATTTTTACCACCAACATTAATTAACAACCAGAAGGTAAGACATGTTTTGTATTCTGGAAGCCCTGTGACCATATGAGCTTGTCAGGTAACATACATGTTTTCGCTACCACTAATCCAGACAGGTCTTTGAACTAAATCTTGACGTTCAAAGGACATTCAGTTCCTCCACTGCAACTGCTACAGTGTATTTAGTATATCATTCTGTAATCCAGTTATGTAGTAGATACTGCTAACAGACCCGGCCAAACATCAAGGTCGGTCAACCTTGTCTAACTCTCTGATTGAGGTAAAATGTTGGATGCAGAACAACTTCTTCCCACTCAATAGCAGCAAGACAGAAGACATGTTGATAAGCACCCTACAGCTGATCACTCCCAAAGCATCTGCTCTCCCACAGGCGGCCATACCATTTGACTGTCCCCAGTCATTGCCGACCGGGGTGTGAATTTCGGTCTTGCTCTCGTTTTAATGCCTGTATTTGTAACGTCTGTAAAACATAATTATTTCACCTGGAGAATATCTATGGCATAATTACCTCTCAGACCTATACTCTTATGCGAAAAATCTTCTCCATGCTTTGATTATCGGGATGCGATACTTGACCGCAAACTTAAATCATAATTTACAGGTCATACAAAATAAAGAACTCAAAATGATTGATATCCTTTGGTTTTGGGAACACAGACCTAAATAGCCCTGCACTAAAGCATCAAGCTGAATGGAGAATCTCCATTCAGCATAATTTTTAAGTCAAGAACGAGGCTCAGTCTCCGACCACAAAACTGGCCTAACAGGTCTCAATCATTTTGACCCATACCTTTCTGAGAAAAATGATGTATCTTGTTAAAAAATATATCTTTCTCTGAGAATTCCTGTTAGCCTAGAAGTTTATAATGTCCCCCCAAAAATAAACTAGCATACAAAATAGCTCAGGATTCACCACACTACATACAATATTTCAATTCCCATACATTCACCGACCACAAACAGATTTTTTTAATCACACAATCCTGTCTCTCCCCCGTCTCACCCTTTAACTCATACCAGATTGGTGTCTGGCCTTTTGAAAAGTCTTAAATTCACTGGTAAGTGAGAACTAAGGCCAGTCCTATGAATGATTGCAGACTTAAAGGCTTTAGGAGGTCACTTTCATGTATTTCATAAATTCTTCCAATTCAAACCTGGCTGATCATATCCACATTTGACCAGTTATTTAGAAGGGTGAATCTCACTGTGGGTGTTTATTCTCATCGTGACGCACAGCCCTACAGAATGCCTTAGGTATTTTGAGAGGACTGAGCAGACACAGTTTCCTCCTCTAATATTGGCACCCTTGGTAATTTTGAGCAAAATGGGCTGTGAAAAAAACCTATATTAATTATCCTCTTGATATTTCATTCAAAATATTTACAAATATTTATTTAATTAAAGTAAACAAAGAACAATAAATAAAATAAATATAAATAAATAAATTATTATAATAAACAAATATTTTTCTCAAATGTATGTCTGCTACAATTACTGGCACCTCTTCATGTAATACTAGATGCAACCCCCCTTTACTAAGAAAACTGCTCCTCTAATGCATAATGAGGTTGGAGAACACATGGCAAGGGATCTGAGACCATTCCTCCTTACAGAATCTCTCCAGATACTTCAGATTCCAAGGTCCACGCTTGTGGACTCTCCTCTTCAGCTCATCCCACTGGTTTTCTATGGGGTTTAGGTCAGGGGAGTGGGATGGCCACAACAAAACCTTGATTCTGTGGTCAGTGAACCATTTTTCCGTTGATTTTGATGTGTGCTTTGGATCATTGTCCTGCTGGAAGATCCAACCATGGCCCAGTTTAAGCTTCTGGGCAGAGGCAGTCAGATTTTGATTAAACATCTGTTGATACTTGATGGAGTACATTATACCATGTACCTTAACAAGTTGTCAAAGGCGTTTGGAAGTAAAACAGTCTGACAACATTAAAAGATCAACTTTGATAGTAGTGGAGATGAGGTACTTTTCAAAGCTCTATTTTGGTCTTATCTGACCGTAGAAAGTATCTGACCAGGGTAAGTGCTTGTGTTTGTTGTTTGATGACAGCAAAGGCTCTTTTATGGCAACCCTCCCAAACCACTTGTGACATCTGATCAGAGTTTTGGTGACTTTCTGAGCCCAAGACTTAACTAACATTTGCATTTCTGTAGCTGTGATCCTCTGAGATTCTTTGGCCACTCAAACCATCCTCCTTACTGTGCCTGGGGTCAATATAGACACATATCCTCTTCCAGCCCGACTGTTAACATCTTCAGTGGCATTAAACTTCATAATTATTGCACTGATTTTCAAGCAATTATTGCCATGATTTTGAGCTATTTTCTTATAGCCATTTCCTGATTTGTATAGCTCAACAAGCTTATGTCGTACATCATTACTGTTTTCTTGGTTGTTTCCCAGAGTGATGGATGACTATGGGTATTTGGCCTATGTGTCACCTTATATTTATTCCCCAGTGAAACAGGAATTCATGGCCTACCACTTAAGTGTTCACTCAGTGGTAATAACTCAGGTATACTGAAAAACTTTGTTTCACAGCCCGTTTTGCTCATATTTACCAGGGGTTACAATTTTAGATAAGGGCACCTTATCTGTATTTGTTCACAGTAGCTGTTGTTTTATGTAAAAGAATATCAGACACTTAGTGGTTGATTCCATGCCTTTGGACGCAGAAAGGTCAGGCAGACCAGTTAAGTGTAGTGCTGTTATCGTGTGTAAGACTGTACCATTCACTGACTGGATATGCGTCATCGCAAAGGCTCTATGTCTATTATTTCCGAAGTTCAGTGTTTTCAAAGTGTGATCTGTGTAGTTTAGGCTTTAAATAATTTTAGAAGCATAGAAATCAAGGATTTCTCTAAGTTTGTCTGGTAATTATTTCTGTGGGTCTCTAACACGCCAATCTACGCCTACGGCATTTAAATAGTGAAGTTAAATAATGTATGAGCTTTGTGGATCTATTCTGCATTCAGTCCATTGCTTTCCGTTTTAACTTGTCAGCTTATTTCTTTTCGAATGGTAGCCTAATTAAATAACTTGGCAGAGCAGTTGAAAATCAGAAAACCATTGAAAACTCGATTTCTGACCTGCCATTTGCGTGGATGTCTACATTGCCATAAAATTATTTTCTCTAAAATTAGCCTACAGTTTGTGTTGAGTTTGCTCTATGTTGAATGGGAGCAATCTTTTCAAGGAAATAATTTGCGTCTGATTCTTATTTTCCGAAAGTAGGGTATGTATGTGCAAGTGGGCTGTAGCAACGACGACTTAAAATCAAACAAACATTTCATGGTATGGCACTTCACTCTTACATTTGGTTCGCTGCGAGCGCATGAATAACGGAATCCGCTGTGTTGCCTATTATGGACAAGCATTAATGTGAGCAATAGCATCACGAACCTACCGCTTTCCAAGTAACTATCGCTAAAGTAATGTAACACAATGCAAAATCTAAAAATAAGTCATTATTAATTAACTTACGATCCACATGGTAGAGATGAGGTCAGTGAAAACAGCGTGCGTTCCTTGATCGATTTCCTCGGCGAGGGTGGCATATCGCGTCTGTGCCAGGAGGTAACCAGGAATCCCGGTCCTGCATGAAACTCTGACCCAAGTCACTCTCCCAAGACTCCGTCAAACAGCCCCAGACAGAATCCCTGGTCCCCTCTCAGAGTAGGGTTCCCCCCGCTCTTAGCTCGGAACTCCTCCCGCTGACGACCATTGGCTCAACGCATAAACCAAATTTGAGGGACTCGGAGTGGGATGGATGGAGAGAGGAGGGAGGGGACGAGGCTGGAGGAGGTTACAGCGTATGAAATCGAGAACAAAGGCAGGGATTCTTTGTCACTATAGCCAATATCTTCAGCACAAGGATGAATCAGATCGCCTTTACGTTACATGCCACCTTGGCAACAGTGATAAGATCCCAGATCAAGTTGGATTATATCCTACTACAAGTGATGGTTATGGTTATGAGTGTATTTATTAGATGGGGGTGATCATTTCATAGCCCAATAATACTTTACTTTAACTGGCATATAACCATAAAATAGGCAGCATGAAAGCTGATAATAATAAAGCTGCAACATCCTTGTTTTTTACAGCTGGAAGTTGGACATTGAAGTGGCACCAAATATAGACCGTTCCAAAATGCACTTAACAATTGCAAAAAGCTTTCCACACCTGCTAAGACAATCTTCAAAAAATAACTACTTTCACAGGTTGTGACAAAAAAAAATCAGAGGGTGTGAATTTACCAACATTGACGGGTCTAGTCACCATTCAGTGTTGAGCACATCCAGCACTGAAGGTCAACTTAAAAAATCCCAGTCTTATGACACATACCTTGCACAACCTTTTGGTGTTACATTGACATTGCAGTTAAAAAAGGAGATTTAAGTAAAAAGGCTTTGGATAGATTTAATGTGTTACAGTGTTACAGACATGCTGAATTACTAACTGAATAGGTTGTTGTCATTCAAATTAAATACAACGTGTGTGTGCATGATTTAAGTTGTTCACACAATCCAAATCATAGCTAAACTCTTTTCCCTGTTCAATAGGTATTAACGGAATACACATATACAGTGGCTTCTACAACATACAGTTACAGCATTACATCAGCAAGATCACATGTTGTTCAAGACCCAGCCGTTGAAATGCTCTCTCCCTCAACACAATAGGTGTGCATTATGCATAAGGGATGCTTGTTGGTACTAAGCCCATTTAATCCTGTATCTATGCCCTTCTTGTGCTACTCCACGGGGGTATCACACTGGGACTGAGGGTAGTTTGGGGCTGCTTTTGGCCCATAAAGGTTTCCTTTGTCCGTCGAACAGAGAGGTAAACTGAGACTGGGCCAGTCGTCCAGATGGGGAGAGGATGGTAGTTTGTGCCCCTTCCCGTTACCATGGGAGAAGGTGGCATTGTACACCTGTAGGGCTTGGTCTGGATGTGTGTGACCGTGTCCGGGTAGGTGAGGTATGGCGCTATGCTAAGTAGAGCTGGTGTGCCAGGTGGCAGGTGGGGACTGGACAGGAAAACACAGGGTATTAGTGTTTGGGTTAAAAAAAACACACTTACCTTCTTGTCCTCTGCCATTTGCATAGACACACAGCACCACCTCCATAACCCCTCCTAAGTCCTCTGTCGATCCGTGTCTGGGATATTCAGACATTCACTTGACATTTCTGTCATATAATGCTTTGGGGAATTATACTAAATAGAGCACTCTGTCTACATTCTCATCTTCATTCTCTCCTACCCTTCGCACCACTTATGGTGGCCTATTAATAACCATGTTCAACAAATCAGTCACTCTCTAAATTTAGACAGTCACCCAGTTAGTTGATAAGCCAATTACGTTGTACACATGTCCTAATATATGCAGTGCATACTGTACATTTACAGACCTTGTGCTCCTCGACATGAATAACAAGGTGTCAGCATCTCTTGACCTGTCAGTCAGGATCCCTCACTAGGCAACAGTCAACCGTGTCACTCAGTATCAGTCTCAGCAACACTGCAGGACTGTGGGAAGAAGGGGCGGTCAGACTGACCTATCAATCAATTTATTATCTGCAATACAGCTCACTTGACTCTCTTCAACTGGACTTCCAACAGTTTAAACTCTAACCCTCCCAAGTCTAACCACGGGTGCCTTGTGCTTATGCTGGAACAATGGCTGTCTGTCCAGGTCTGCTGGCTTTGTGTTACAGCTCTTTCTCTCGCTCTTTCTCTTTCTTTCTTGCTGGCTCTACCTGATTGCTCTCACTAGGCTTCTTGGTTTCTTTCCCTCTATCTCACATTCTCCGTCTTTCATTGATGCTCTTGCGACATCTTTGTCTGCCACTGTTTTTTTTACAATGTTTTTTCACAGAAGAAAGACTCACTTTTCCTCAATCTCTTCCTGCCAATCTCTCTCCTTCTCTCTCTCTCTCTCTCCTTCTCTCTCTCTCTCTCTCTCTCACACAGACACACATACACACACACACACAGATGCAACAACTACGTCCCGGGCGAGACAAAAGTGCGAAATGATAAGGAGAGTTTTTCACTCTTTCTCTACTTATTTTCTCTTTTTCTCCTTTTCTCTTTCACCCCCTCTTGCTCATTCTCTCTCTCCACACTGCAGCAGCCAGACTGGTGCTAGTCATCTCAAAAAGGTCAGCCTCACACTCTGTCAGTCCTGCTCTAATTTGCTTGCTCCACTCTCTCTCAGGGATACTTATTCATTAAGCTCCCTCGTCCCTCTCTACTCACCATGCTTCAGAGACTCAACACCCAGGTAAAGTCCCATTTTCCTACATTTTAGTTCACTGGCAAGCAGAGGGCTTTGGCCTCCTTGCACACATACAGATACACACCTACTCTATTCCTCGGAATAGCTTGCTCGGTGCACTCCAAAAAACAGCAGCATTTATCACAAGGACATTGTGCAATGGTGGGAGGAAAGAGGTGGATGCAATAAATCAAATAATGTAGGATAGCTATTGTGGTCATTTAACTGGGGTTTAGACTGTAGGATGGTTACTATAGTAATTTAGCTGTATGGCGTCTAGACTAGAGTGCATGTGAATACAGCGTGGTGTTTTGTAATGACTGGGATATAAAGGCTGTTTCGTGACAACATTTCTTACCAAGGATTGAGTTGACAGCAAACATAGGCGTCTGACATTTGTCTGCCTCGTAGAGCATGTCGGCGTGTCTCAACATGTGTGTTCTCTGCAGGCAAATGTAAACTCTGACCATGGCTTCAGGCTCAATGTCTTATCTGAGGAGGGGGGTCAGGGATTGAACATGGAGATGTGGAAAAGCGCTTTCCTAAGGAGCTCTGGGAGGACAGGAGAAAGGCCTGGAGCACTGCTTTGTAGTTTTAGACCCTCCAGAACATCTCAGATGTAACAAATTTGTGACCTTCCTCTCATGCACAGCACAAGCACCCACCCACTGGATTAGACACAGACATTAATTCAACTTCGGTTTTACATTTATTTTTGATTGAGTTTTCAACTGACGTGAGTTCAATGAGAAAGAACCAAAAAAAATGAAACATCATTGGATAAAGATACAATGTGTGTGGGGGGGGGGCATTGACAAATGTAATTTACGTTGAAGACTTCCAATTAGCTCCACGCTGATTTTTTTGTGCGGAATACATTTCATCCCACTCATCTAAACCATAATCACATAACAGTGCACAAACCTTGTACTTGTAAATGTTAGACATGTAATGTGTTTTTGCAATACATTTCATCCAGCTGAATGCCAAACTTTTCATCAGCACTAAAGCCATGCATACCCACCACTGACCAAACACTTTGGGCAAAGTGGTAGAAATCATCTCTGCATATACCGTAGTGATTAGTATTCACTGTAGTGAGTGTGCTTTAAATAATAGGCGTTTTGCACTTATTATCCCTGCAGAAAGAGATGTTAGAGGTACGTAATAAGAGACGCAGAGACACGGTAATTCATTCAGATTCCGTTCCGATGCAGTCCAAAGAGAACTGTAGGTGACAAAGTCATAATTTAGCCTCGGACACACACTGTGTGCTTAAGGAATTTCCACACAATGTGTGTGTGTGTGTATGTGTGTGTTTTTGTTGTGTGTCTCCATGTCTGAGGGGTAATAGGAAATTGCTTTGGTGTGTGTTCCTTATGCTTGTCCCACTGTGGTATTTATGGTAGCACTAGCAGCCTATTGGAAAGGGAAAAGGCCTGCAGTGGTTTAAGGGAGATAAAACACTGCAAAGAGAACAAAGCCAGAAAGAAGATGGACCACCATTGTGCCATAAATACTGCAGGATCCATCATCCATCCCCTCACCTCATACCATCCAAAAAGTACAACTGAGAGGACATTTCTGACCCTTCCACACATTTTAAAGAAATTGAGGGCAAATACTTTTTTACAAAATGCCGATGTGGAAAAGTCTCAGTAGGTATGTCTATTCAATGCAATATCTTAAAAACCACCAACCTTGGTCTAAGTCCAAGCACTACAAATCCAAAATGATCGTGAAAATATCAAATGAAATATAATCCTCAACTCACACCTGCCTGCCATTTCAGTTACACTTCCAGATCTTAGCAGGTTGAAAGAACAAAGTAACTTTGCCCTAATGCTCCTTCTGCTCTCCAGTGATTTTGCTGCTTGTTTTTCTGACAAAAACAGAAAAACTTGTTTGTTTTTTCTGAACTTAAAGTCATGAACTTGTCATTTCCCAGCGTGCTCCTGAAATATGACCTCACTCCTCTAACATGCAGGCTCATATTCTCCTCTATATGGGCCAGGAGCAATTTAGTGTCCCTGCCCTCTCCCTCAGCCTCTCTCCCTCTCCCTCTCAACCCCCTTCTCAATCCGTCCTCACTCAATTGCTCCAGGTGTTGTGATAATCAGTGTGTGCAGGAGTGTTGTGTTTATCACTCTGACTTTACACGGACAAGAACAGGATGAAAGAGGCGTGTCATGTGTGTGAGTGCGAGTGTGTGATCCCATATACCAGCTTGCACTGAATCTTTTTTTTCGATCACAGTGTGTCAGAACAGTTGAGTAGAAGAGGTTTAGCTGGGAGCTGAACAGCAGTTTTCTTACCTGTACAATGTGTCCAAATGTCACAGTTTCTATGAGTGATTCTTTACATTCTGAAATGAAAAGATTCCTGGGGGATCTTTTAAGTGTTCTTCCAATGTAAATGGGGGACACAGCCACTGAGGAAACATTAAAAGGACTTTTGTAACCTTTACAAACATTTATAACATTTTGAGTTTTTTAACAACTTACAGGGATCCTCCTATAGTTTCCATGAAGAACCCCTAAAATATATTTTACGATCGTTGTCTTTATGAGAGAAGGATGTGTTTTATACTGCTTTGGCGATGCGTGCCCTTCCCACTTCCACAGTACAGTATACATACAGATGCATCCTAATCATCAGCTTTGGGCACTGTGGAAACAGAAGGGCTATGGTGGTACAAAGACCTGCGTACAAATGCAGGTGTACACCTAAATCACACCCGCACTCACAAGTGAACACGCACATACACACTCACACATACATTTTGGGTAGTAACTATTCAGTAACATAAAAAAATCCTATTTTCCAAAACCATGAAACCTAATACCTGCAATGAAATGTTGTAAAAGTGAGGGCCGATAAAAAAAAATCTTCCTTAGTGTAATATTCTTGTGAGGAGTTTTGAGAAAGTCCTGCTACAGATTTACATGCACACACAAAAATCACACACACGCAAATCACACACACACACACACACGCACACACACACACACGCACACACACACACACACACACACACACACCCCTGCACTCACATACACATGCACATGTCTGCTTCCTCTCTCTCTGACCCACACAGTTTCTCACCCATCTACAAAATAACTCTGTCACACACAGATCCAAAAATCTTATAGTTATGTGTGAGAGGACAGCATTTCAAAAAGACAGCCTTAAAGACAAAATCAAACCGTCCATTCAGTGGAAATCAGTGGGCTGAGAGTAGCCTATTACAAATTGTGTGAGAGGCTGACAATGGTCCCTGGTAATGATGATCCAAAGCTGAAACAAAGGAAAGAGAGATAAAGGGGAAGGGAGAGAGAGATAGAGATACAGCAAAGGAGAGCAGAGAATAGTGAAGGGTACAAGAAAAGACACACACACACCAGGATGTTCTCCGTGTTTTGTCTTCTGGTTGATTAGCTAGCCTGCCTGGCTGAGTGGCTCTAGTGGGCTGAGAGGGGCTGAGAAGGGCTCTGGGGATAGTTGAGCCTACTGGGCTGTTGGGCCCATTAAATCACCAGAGAGACGCGCTCCTATTCCCCCTCCCTGACTACTGGTCACAGCCCCGACATGTCACTTACTGTCCATCGACTCTGTGGGTTTCCCCTACAGAAAAAAAGAAGGTGCGGTACGAAGAACAGACTGAGTTATAGACTGGCAAAGAGATTGGGAAAGTACAGAGAGGAGAGACAAATGGAATGGATAGAAAAAGAGAAGCATTGCCAATTGTATCTAGTCTGCAGTGTCCTCTGAACAGTCGCCATGCCTTTCCTCTTTGCATTCCTACCAACCATCGTCAATCGCTCCAGCAAACAAACAGCCAGACAGTCCATCTGACCAATCAATACTGCCTTTTTCACAATCTTGCAGATCGCTGCCGCTTTTCCACAGATCGATCGGTGGGCCTTAACCACTTCCAACATGCAGAGGAGCCAGTGCCTGAGGGAACATATACTGCAGTAACAACAGCTCTGACAGATTCATGTGGCTGTAGCACCACGCTCTCAGTGACATCATTGCTTTGCCATGAGGAGTGCTGCCTTGTGGAGTCAAGTAAAACACTGGTGCTATGGCTTCACTGCTACTGTCAGCCAATGGCTACCTGGACTGCTAATGTCAGCGAATGGCTACCTGGATGTCAAGCTGCCTCTTCTATTGTGTATTTTTTGCATAGTTCAATACCTTAAACAGTGTAAATAGGTGAACATCTAACTTGGTAGCCGCCACCTTCCGAGATAGTAGAGTATTTTTGCTACAGATACCCCCTGTTATTGCCTTCAGTGTGAATAGAATGAATTGTTGGATGTGGAATTTAGACATGTGAGCAGTGGTGTAGAAGGTCAATGGAGTCTTTACATTCTCTACCTTAGTAACTAGCTGCCTAACTTTACTTTAGTAACTAGCTGCCTAACTTTACTTTAGTAACTAGCTGCCTAACTCTACCTTAGTAACTGGTTGCCTAACTCTACCTTAGTCACTAACTGCCTAACTTTATCTTAGTAACTAGCTGCCTAACTTTACCTTAGTAACTAGCTGCCTAACTTTACCTTAGTAACTGGTCCCTAACTCTCCATTACACAAACAGATTGATATATGAAGTTGTAATCATACTCTCCCCAGTTATCAAATATTTTTTCTTGAGAATTGCTCTATTTGATCATTTGCGCACATTCCTGGCAGAGACTGTTAGCTAGCATGCTACTTTCTATGACTGCATGCTGTCCGCTGGTCCACAAAACATTCATAGCTATGATACACATTTTAGTTTTGGTCTTTCTGTGTAATATAGTAATTTATAGTAAATATATAGTGATTTGTTGTTTTATTGAAATCCAACTTCAGATCAGTTTTGGATCTGGAGACAAAAAGAGCCATGATTAAGACCCAGAAGGTACTGACAGAAATCCTCTTCATCAAGAGTTTGAGCCCCTCTTCTTGGGACATTGTTATAAGTCACCTGGGTAAATGAAAAATAACACTTTGTTTCAGTGGCAATAAGGCTTCTGAATGTTTAAAACCCCCGCTAGCAGGGCCAGTGGGCAGACCTATAGACAGCATTGTAGGGAGTTGTGAGCATACAAATGAATACAGTACAGCCTCCAGATGAATCAATGATATCACGTTAAATGTCATTTTCGAATGGTATTTCTTGTTTGTACGTGTATGTTTCTTTGTGCGTTTGTGTTGACACTGCACTGCAAACAATATTTCCAGATAAAACACAACATTATCTTATCTTATGATACCGTCAACTTGTGGTGTTCATAAGCACCTGTACGACCATAACCTAGTTTCATTGTGACAAGTTTCATTATGAAAGTACCTGAAGAGCCACAGAATATTAAAACTGAGAATGCTCCTCTTCTCCTAGGGTGTCGGTACTCTAAAAATAGCTAAAGATTGACAAGAGAATGTTAATTATTCTGCTAACTTAAAAAAATGAGGGTCAGCACCTTTCCTCATGGCCACAAGATGTAGAGCGAAAGAGAGTGCAAGGGACAATATAATAAGGTAATATACAGACAATATCAGAACCACTAGTCATTTTCATTTATATGTACATTTCTTTAATTTGGCCTTTTAAATTTGATTCTGGACATTGACAATTATATCATTTTTATTAGATTTGGTTTCATTTGTAATATAATTTTCCTTTAGGATAACTACTATTTATATTGCTCTAATTGTGCGTATCACTTAGATTTGGCAACCACAACTGTGTAAACAATGGCAATTGAATGACTGAGAGAGACAAAGAGAGTGTGACCAAGGACATGAGAGGAAGAATACATTGAGACAACATTGAATATTTAAGGTTCATGGTGAAATAACGTCCAGCTGAATAAGGATCTATACAACACCAGAACCAGTGTGAGTCCACAGAGATATCCAACATGACTTTAAACTATTACCATGAGGTCTGTTCGGTTGCATTGTGTGCTGCAGCTTTTGCCTAAAGTCCCAGCAGTCGGGCAGGACAGCTTTAGCCCCAGGCTCAGTTTAGCTCTAGCAGGCTTTCTTCCCTTCCTCCATTCTTTATTAATGCAGAAGGGATGAATAAATGAACAAGGAGGATGTGTCTCAGTCTTCACCTGTCTGTCGGTTTTCACCTGTCTATCTGTAAACCTGTCTTACCAGTTTCTGTGACCTCATGGTCATTACACCAACATGAGAATGTGCCAGTTTTGAGTGGTTGGGATTATGAAAAGGAATGGGGGGAAAAACTGTTTTTCCCAAATATTTTAATAGGCTACACGTAGCCACCATAATAATCATATCCAGATTAGTGACCAAAAAGCTCATGATTTGTTTTCTCTGGATTTGCCTGTTAAAAACAGAGTAGACCTATGTTTACATATTATCCATTCAAAATATAGTTTAGCAATCTATAACACAAGACACAGTGCACGGTGCGTTTTATTCGATCCTGTAACCTCTTCTGCACAGAATAAGGAGCCCATATTCTGCTCACTCTGGACTTGACTGGACTTGACATAGAAGTGACTTGATTGGCCACTGATATTGAAGTAAGGTAGAGACCACAACAGTGATGAGTTTTCCTTTAGAAACATTCCATTTAAAAACACCATACAAATTCATCATTGGGACACAAAAGACAATGCAGTCCTGATGGCAGGCGTTCATTTTGTCAATCAATCAGCTCAAACGTCATTATCTGTGGCTCTAAACAAACAGAACCGATACACAGTATTTTCAAGGGCATGGGCTCCACCATCTCTCTGGACTGCTGTCACTTTCTTTGGACAGTGGATTGGAACAGAAAAACTGAGGCGAGAGGCAAAACTCACATGACCTTTCAATTAATCAATTAAATTACACCTCGGGTCAAACATACAAGTTGTCACCACCTGTTACATCTAACATGACTGTATTTCCATATAGATTGTGTTTAGAACATACATTGCCATTTCTGGCTGCGGTCAATCACACTGCGATAGCAACAATAGTGTGCATGCAGGAGTGTTCATGTGCTCGGGACATCTGGATATAACTGGATATAACCGGATATAACTGGATATAAACCTTTTCCTCTTCTCCATTCTGTGTTCGCTCTTTAAACATGACAACACACAGAAAAACCCGACACAACGACACCATTCCTTCCTTATCCTACAGGTAAAATTAAAGGACACGTCTGCAGACATCAGTGTATTGCCACAGTCTTTCTAGTGTGTGTATGTGTGTGAACAGATTTCAGTATGTAAATGGATGCAGAAATGTGGTTAAACAAGGAATATGCAATTAATTGGGACATTTTTCCCAGACCAATTTTGAAAAAAAAAGCAGTAGGAGTTGGGGTTACAGGGGCATTATGTAGACTTTTTCATTGTAATATATTGGCTGTAACTGTGAAATGATGGTGTTTTGCAACATGTACACACCAAAAAATGATTTCAGATGAATATAAAAGTGCATCTTGAAATGCAGAGATTCTGTTGGTCTACAGACGTTCAAATGTTATGAAATGGTAATTGGTGTGAATGTGTTGTTGCCGTTTTTCTGCTGACTCCAGCCTGGATCTGAGGGCAGACAGACAGACCCCAGGCTGGATCAGAGGCCAGACAGACAGACCCCAGGCTGGATCGAAGGCCAGACAGACAGACCCCAGCCTGGATCTGAGGCCAGACAGACAGGCCCCAGGCTGGATCTGAGGCCAGACAGACAGACCCCAGCCTGGATCTGAGGGCAGACAGACAGACCCCAGCCTGGATCTGAGGCCAGACAGACAGACCCCAGGCTGGATCGAAGGCCAGACAGACAGACCCCAGGCTGGATCCGAGGGCAGACAGACAGACCCCAGACTGGATCGAAGGCCAGAGAGACAGACCCCAGCCTGGATCTGAGGGCAGACAGACAGACCCCAGGCTGGATCAGAGGCCAGACAGACAGACCCCAGGCTGGATCGAAGGCCAGACAGACAGACCACAGGCTGGATCTGAGGCCAGGCAAACAGACCCCAGCCTGGATCTGAGGCCAGACAGACAGGCCCCAGACTGGACCTGAGGCCAGACAGACAGACCCCAGGCTGGGTGAACTCATGGAAATGGCTAGGAGAGTGTAAAGCAGTGGAGCTAAATTAATGTGCTTACGCTAATAGTATTTGTAAGTATAATACAATGCTCTCCATATGTTTTGGGATAGTTAAGTCAAAATAGCTATGTTATTCATGCTGTATACTCAAAGCATACCAAAATACGATTAAAAGATGAATATGAGGCAAAAGTTCCGACTGTCACCTGTTTTACCAAATAAGAATGACTTTCAGAGATCCATTCGCCCATTTAATGCAAGCATATGCGTAGTGGGGTTGAGAGAGAGTGGTTTCGGAAGGTTTATCACTTGGAAGGGTACCGTGAGACAGCTAGGGAAATGAGCGCAAGGGAATGTAACCTTAGTCATAAATAAATATAAATATATAATCTGACTCCATATTGTTAGTAAATAAATGTTATCATAAATGACCATATGTTGGAAGTCCTTAGTAAAGGTTAGCTACTCCTTTTGTCATGAGCCTACCATTCAAATGACGTGTTTTTGGGTTCACTCAGACTGGTCAGAAACCCAGAATTCAGGGATTCCCACAATGGCATGTGTTCCTGGGCTTACACAGAGACCCAGAATTCAAGGATGCCCACAATGGCATGTGTCCATGGGAACAACCTAGACCCAGAACTCAGGGATGACCACAATGGCATGTCTCCCTGGGACACACCTAGACCCAGAACTCCGGGATGGCCACAATGGCATGTGTCCATGGGAACAACCTAGACCCAGAACTCAGGGATGCCCACAATGGCATGTGTCCCTGGGACCAACCTAGACCCAGAACTCAGGGTTGCCCACAATGGCATGTGTCCCTGGGACCAACCTAGACCCAGAACTCAGGGATGACCACAGTGGCATGTGTCCCTGGGACCAACCTAGACCCAGAACTCAGGGATGACCACAATGGCATGTGTCCCTGAGACCAACCTAGACCTAGTTATCAGTAGCCTTACAATCTTGATTGTGAAGATGGACGAGGAATGCCATAGTAGTCTATATTCCAAAGTAATACAATTTATTCCAGTCAAGTAATAATGTTACAATTCAAAACATAGTTACATACCAACACGAATCAACTTCCTCCAAACTAGTCCAAAAGTCTACAGAGTATACAATAAGACACACTATAGCTCAAAGGTATGCTAGGAGCTTCTATTAATGACTCCTAAATATGACTACAACACAACGTGTTGGGAGGTCTATTTAACAATGACAAACTCCTAACTACACTGTATGACTACTACACAACGTGTTGGGAAGTCTCTTTAACGATGACAAACTCAAATAACTTTTTGGAGACATGGCTATTTATCCTAAAATCTGACATCTAAAATACTCCCCCAAATAGTCATTAGCATTACTTTACCTTGGCAAACACAATGAACACAAAGGACAGGAACAGTCCCACTTAATCAATGCAAAATTATTGTTGTTGTCAGACATGTAACAAGGAAAATAATTTCTACAATGTTATTGTAAAGTTTGATCCATAACCCATACAGTACAACAAAGCATATCAGAATATTCAGCCCATAATGGGGAACAGGGGAAATCCAAACGCTACAGATAAATGTCCACAATATCAGGCATTTAGCTACATTCCAGTTTGCTCAGAGTTTCACACCTCTCCAGGTGAGCTCAGGAGGGTGGGGCTGATGTGGGGCAGATCTGTAGAGAAGCAAATGTTATGCAGGACCCCTGATTAACATCACCAACATTACCATCACCAACATCAACAAATCCCTTGCACGCAATAACCGCAGTGAGTCTACGATCCATTGTGTTAGAAATCAGCCATTTCGTATAGTGGTTGAAATAATGATCGTGAACCCGGTCGTCAAGGAAGAGATCAATTCAATTATTTATTGCAGCATATGATAGTCTATTGTTCATGATGTTACAGACTCAGTCTTCATACACGATGTCTTATGAACTCAATCTCATCTCACTCAATCTCAAAGAAACTTCCGGTCGTACCTCAGCTTTATAGACATCCCAACCTGCAAAACACATCCCAGTACTGTAAGCCCATTGGCTAATTACTGTTGCTTTGAATGAACGTGACTTCCTGTGTACGGACAAACAGATGGTCTTTTGTTATCTAAACATAACAAGTGTACACTTCAACAATCGACATCACTAAAATCTTGTATCATCCTTTTGAGATGCTTTGCCAAGCCTTAACACCAGCCATTTTAAGCCGTTACTTGTTTTGGACCTACTGAAACTGATCACAGACTCCAAAGCAGGAGCAAAGACTAGAACATAGCTCTTTTATGTGTGACCTATCAGTGCAACAGGAAAGACCTAATCAATTTGAAAGACCTCTGTGCCAAATGTCCCAATGCTTATTTTCATATACAGGGAGCTGGAACTCTGACAGTGCTGTTATTCTCAGCTGGTAAAACATATATTTGTTGAAATGGACAGAAAAAAGGTGACAATCTGTACTTTTGCCTAATGATCTTCTTTTACTGTCCCAATACTTTCGAATGGCATTTTGCCTGTCTGTGTTTGTGTGCATGCGTGTGTGTCACTGGGTGACATACTAGTTCAATATTTTGTACACTTCAACATACCGATCAAGGATTAAACATAGACTATTCATTTACATATTTGGGTGTGCGTTTTCATATTCAGTCGTGCGTGTGTTGGTGCTGTGCGTGTGTGCATGTGTCTGTGTTAATGTTGGTGTGAGCTCATGTGCACCAGTGTATAATGATAACAGGTGTCTGTATGCTTGATAATATCAGCTGTGCAATCAAGGAGTACACTAATGTCATCACAGCTGACATGAACCCAAATGAACCCAAATGAACCCCCCCAAGCTGAATCTGAAAACGAGAATTAGGACAAGGACACTAGAGACTGTCCATGGCACGCGGCTGAGCATGAAACCCAACACACACCTGTTGATTTTCTTGACTTAAGGCAATACTTTCATACAGGTATCATTCAGGCTGCAGGCTGGTTAGATCGCATGTAATGTCTCCCGAAAGTACACAACCCCTGGACTTTTCCACAATTTATTGTGTTATAATAATAATGGATTTAATCAGGGGTTTTTGCCGCAATAAAAGTCCATAATGTCAAAATGAAAAACAAAATCTGCAATAATTACTAGTCATTCCCCTGAATGACACAACTGAATGAGTTGTGTTGTAACCAATTGTCTTTAGAGGTCACATAAGTACAGTAGTTGAATGGAGTTCATCATTTCAGGTTCTATATACCTGTCTCTGGGAGGTCCCACAGTTGATTAGTACTGTACAATTTCCAGCAAAAACTACATCATGCAGAACAAGGAATATTCAAGCAAATATGCAATGCGGTTCTTCAAAAGCACAAGTCAGGAGTAGGGTGTAAGAATATTTCCAAAGCATTGAATATCCCCTGGAGCGCAGTAAAGTCAGTTATTAAAGATGGTGAGAGTATGGCACAACTGTGAATCTGTCTAGAAGAAACCGGAGAGTCCGGGCAAGAAGGGCACTTCTCAGGGAGTCCACCTTAAAAACAAGAAGGTCAGTGTCCTGGAGGTGCCCATTCAAAGCCCAGACCTTAATTCACCAAAAGTCCCCATTACAACTTAAAAGAGCAAGAGCAATTTTACAAAGAAGAATGAGCAAAAAATGCCTTGTCCCTGTGTGCAAAGCTGGTAAAGCCTTACCCAAATAGACTCAGTGTTGTAATTGCTTCCAAATATGCCTTCACCAAATATTGACTAAAGGAGGTGAATACCTCTTCAATCAATTATTGTCTGTTTTATATTTTTAATTAATTTAGTAAAATTTGCACATTTTATTTTTCACTTTGATGTTATGGACTTATTTTGTGTTGATCAGTTGCATGTAATTTTTTTATTTATTCAATAAAATCTGAAAATATCAGGCATGAAAACATTTGTATTTTTTATACTCTCAAGCTGATCCCAGACCTGCCATTGACTATGGCCCAGAGTGTATTCCTGTGTGATCCTTACTGATCTAGGACCTGCTGTGTACAATGTTTCCATATTTAGTCATACCACATTTGTATGATGTGGTACTAAGTAGATTCACACAAAAGTACATGAAATTATTTTTGCAGATTGTGACATCGTATGGAACTACTGGCTAAAATGAGATCTCCACAGTGTCTCTTTACACAGGCATTTTGGAAGCTACAGAGAGAACTGAACAGCATTTCAGGAAAGTAGCTTTGTCCAAACACTGCGATGTGATTATACTCCAGTTTGTAAATGTGTTTCTTCTCTGCTGTATTTCAGACTGCATATTCCCTATTGACCCCAGCTGGTGACGACATTACATAGAACTTAGGAATGTGCCAGACCAACTCTTTAACTTCTCCATGGCAACGCTGACAGGCAGCATATTATCTACTGACGGATGGGAGCGTGTGTCCGTTTATCATCTGTACTTGCATGTTCATGTGCGCGCCAGTCCATTTTTCTGTCCTGTCCATCCATGTGTCTGTTCGTCTGCTAGTCTGTGAAGCAGCATACTTCTCAGCTTGGAGGTGCTTCTGAGCTGTGCTCCTTCTTAGATCATATAGTATAATAGCCTTGGCTGAACCCAAACATCCTATCTTTCCCAAAGGCCATATACAACAGGAAACTGAACCAGGGGCAGCCAACAAGGCATAGAAACACATAAAAACCAACAACCGTGAGACAATAAAGAGTTGATTGACACTCGTCTCTATGCGGCTCTATTCAGGAGAGGGATGAGGCCAGTTGTTGTGTAAATGACATTAGTAGAGCTGAATAATGCTGGTTAGGTATTAAAAGTTTCATAAAGACTGGAGGGTATGTCTAGACTAGAGGATGGCTTTTTGCTAAGGTTTCGAAATGCATTCCAGCTTCAGCAAAGAAAAAGACAGAATTATGAAAAGTGGGACTAGCTTCGACTGTTTTATGGTGAGGAGTGATTTATGAACGAGGGAGAGAACAAACAACTACAGAAGGTCAGAAATACAAAAGAACACAATTAAAAGAGCAAATGCCATACGCGATGAATACTTCATGAAAGCATGTGTGTGTAAATTAAAGAGACTGTTTAATGACTGTTTAAACAAATTCAACCTGCTTTTTTTTTGGGGGGGGGGGTTCTGTCTCCAAATCTTATTTACTCTTCAACTGCTTTAGTCATACTTGAGACCACCCAAGATGGAAAGTGAGACTGGACAGAGCTTTATGCTGCCAACACATTTGTTAGTGACTGTCACAAACCTGAAATCTGTTTATAAGCAACTTCTTGCTAATACTTGGGTTACATTTAGAATATCGTTTAGTGTAATGGTTAAGATTAGGTTTAGGATGGGTTAAGGTTTGTAGATAGTAAGTTAAAATGTTAATAATAGTTGATAATCTGTAGAGCATCTACAGACACACTTTTTGGGACTCCACATAAAATACCAATATATGATACCAATATTTTGATTGTTATTAATGCACACTTTATTTCACAATTGCATTTGATGGGACAGTTCTGGAGTCCTTTAATATCAGATCCCTACTAAATATATGAAGTGTACAGAACAGAACTAAAGCCTGAGTGAGAGGCATATAAGGATTATGCTGAGTAAATACATGCTGGGAAGGACAGAAAACAAACTTAGTTGGAAATGTGATGATATGGTTAAGTGATCAGGAAATACTCTTGAAGCATAACAACTCTTCAAACAAGGGTTTGGCCCAAAATACACAGGCAAAAGAACCAAACAATAATAATAAATTCACATGAGATAGGTCCAGCATACAATAATTGCCCTGGTATTAACTACATAAATATTAGAACTCTGTTTGTGGAACCGGAACAGAACCAGGACAGAACAGAGTCAACAGTAAGGATACAGATATAATGATATATCTACCAGGCCAAGCCAAGGGTTGGAAATCAAATTGTTTTCCAGTCGTTTTTTTTCTGAATATTTTCTGAACCATTATACCTTCATTATATCTATCATTCTGCTCTACTAGTCTGACCTGCAAATTCATGTTCAGAACCAGTTGAAACCCACAAAAACTATAGGTTTATGTAGTTCATTTTTATTCCATATTACTGCTAAATATATTTAGCTCATTAAATAACTTCCAGCATTGCAGATTTAACAGCTTGTTATGAAATGGGCAATCTAGCCAGTTATTTGAAGTGTAGGGTGTGAGTCACAACATACATCTTGATTGCAGACAGAGAGCGTGAGGAGTGGACATTTGGCTTGAAATGTTGAGCTTCATGATATGACATGCATTAAATCCAAACTTCTTCCAAACTTCCTACCCACTCTAGTCCACCCCAGTCTACACAACCCACCGCACATCCAGTGCCCCCCGACAGTTCGGTCCTAGAAAACACACAAACAACTCTATACAAGATACAAAAAGTGGAGCAAACAATAGAGAAAATGATGAATAACAATCTTTACCAAAATTTGCTTGGACTGGGTAACATTATGTAATGACTGTACCCACCATGTAAAAATAGATTACCTACTGAGAAACCCTAAAGCATTTGTCAAAGGATAGCCTCTGCAAGCCATTGAATTTTGATGTTAATTGTTGCCACTTTCTAACAAATGTATCATCAGAACCCCTAAGATAATTTTCTCAGCCTTTAGGAAGAATATTACATTGTTGAGCCATGGAAATGGGGACTGAGCAGACTTACAATGGAAAATAATTATATGTTGCGCTAATAAGGAGATAAAACCAACAATATCTGCATGTATTGGGTCCAGGGAGAGCAAGTCCTCCAGAAAACCAAAAACAGCTGCCAAAGGGCATGACTGAAGGTTGATTTCAAGCACCTCAGAAAACATTTAGAAAATAGTGTCCCAGCAATTTTGTAATTTAGGGCATCGAATAAGCATGTGTTTAAGGTCACATGGGGAGACATGACACGGATCACACTCCTTATTTACAAATGATATATTTCACACAATCAGGATTTACACTCTGTAAACCGTTAAATTGTATGAGACCAAGATGTGCACAAGATGTAGTGGAACGGATTCTGTGAATCACCTCATCCTATTCCCCGCTACCAAGCAGATTTAATTTTGTTGGTGGAATTTTTGTCCAGCGACTTAACACACAGATAAATCCGAAACAAGTGTTTACTTTTTGTCGTGGTAACAGAGTCAGTAAAGCATCCCAGGGTTGGCTAGGGGATGGAGCAGGGATGCCAGAAATTGAAGGAGAAACGATGCTTCAATTAAAGATAATGGAAAAGGTGAGATGGGGCTAAGAGTATTCTGTTTAGAGAAACTAGACAAAATACCATTTACATACAAGTCTGGGAAGTTCTTAATACCTTAATATATGTTAGGGAGGGAGGGATAAGTGAAACGTATCAACAGGAACCAAAGTAGATGCGGAGGAGTACTGAAAATGCAATCAAAACTAGAACAAAATCCACGTGTTGATTTTAAATCACAGGAGAGTAGCCGAACATGTTCTTTGCACTTGAACCATTTTAGCTTTAACATTTTGTTTCAATGCAGTGGTTTGTCTTGTGTTTTATCTATGCTGCTTTCCTCGACAGGGCTTACTCTAAAAAACCAACGGAAATCTTAACGTGACCTCTCTGGTTAAATAAAGGATAAATAAATAAAACACAAAATCTACATAAAAAAAAGAAAGCAGAGCCAACAGGAGTCAGTACAATAAAAGAGAAGAAAGAAACATTGTTACTGCGGGGAAAGACACAGGGTCAAATTACTCATCATTCATCAGCATCAGCAGTCAGGATCTACTTTCACTGGGCCCCAAGAGAGACTGAGAGGAGAGAGCAGAGGAGAGAGGGAGAAAGGAGAGAGGGTCAGAAAAGAGAGAGAGCAGGAAAATTGTTGTCCCTTACAAAAATGTCCACAGTTCTGTAATTTGATTTCAGAAATGACTATGTTTTGTGCACAGTCACATGCAGACATGTGCCCACACAAGCACATTTATACACACACACACACACACACACACACACACACACACACACCATTTGTACACACACACACACACAAACTTACTCAGGCCTTCAGTAACTGACAGCACTGTATTTTAGCAATGACCCTTAACAGATGATAGAGCACTTCTTGAGCTCTGTTAGTTGTATTCACTGAAGCAGGATGAAGCCCGACCAGCCGTGGACACGTACTCACTGTCACAAACACGTACGCATAGAAAACATTCAAACAAACAAGCATGCATACTCCTTCAATGTACGCCCACACCGACACCGACACCGACACACACACACACACACACACACACACACACACACACACACACACACACACACACACACACACACACACACATTGACAGAGAGTCTTTGTTGATTTATTTCAATGTCTAGTGCTGGTCCAGTAGTGATGATTCACTGTGTGTTCTGTGCCCCATTCCTCGTCAGCAGAGTTTCATTTGGAACAGAACTAATACAATGACCTGTCTGTCTGGACACACACACACACACAAAGGCCTGATGGAATGCACCAGGAAAAAAAGTCAGTACATCCACCTTGGAAAGATCCGAGTTATTTATGAAATAACGAGAGCTTGCACTTGTGGTGCTGTTGAAATGGTTTGGAGTCCAAAAAATCCAAAACATCTGAATGATTTGAAACTATTTGACATGAATGGTATTTGAACCAGGTCTGACACATCAACACACCACTCCAAACCCTCCTTCTCCCTTTATACACCCAGACCAATCTCCCTCCTTCTCCCTTTATACACCCAGACCAAGCTCCCTCCTTCTCTCTTTATAAACCCAGACCAAGCTCCCTCCTTCTCCCTTTATACACCCAGACCAAGCTCCCTCCTTCTCCCTTTATACACTCAGACCAATCTCCCTCCTTCCATTATACACCCAGACCAATCTCCCTCCTTCCACATTCCTCCACTCCTTCCACCCACACAGGCACCATATGTGAACATTTCCTGTGCCTTTTGGGGGTGGGTGGGTTTGTCTGTCTGGATAAACATATTGGCATCATGGTCTTGACCTACAGTATAGCCCTCGCCTCATATAGACCTGGGCTGCTTTGAAATGTATGGCCGAAAACTGCCAAAGTCAATATGTGGGTGCCTGTTTCATAACTGTGTGGGATCCCCAATTCTCAATGAGATAAATGTTGTCTTGGTCTTATTCTGTTCTGGATGTATCACTCGCTCTCATTTTCTCTCTCTCTCTCATTCCACTCTCACTCTTTCTCCTGTCTCTCTTTCACCACTCTCTCCTTTCTAAAGACATTCTTTTGAAAGGTTTTCCATCAATGCCAACTTCTAATATGTGATTTTCAATGAAGGTCTGAATGAAATGGGATGCAAGTAGACCTTCCGGACATTGCATAACACTTCTAAATGCATTCACAGACACAAACAAACACAGACATTCACCCAAATGCCCACTGAGAGTATACAACTATTAGACAGTTAAATGTACATACATTCTATCTGCCTCTGTGTTGATCACGTGTAATGTCTCCATACTTTAGTTGACAAGATTGATCACGGGGGAAACCATGTGAGTACAGACTGTGAAAAGAGATGGTTTCCCTCAAGGCTTTCTCCCATCACCTTGACAACACAGTTATACAAACACATTAACAATTAGGACAGATCTGGATTGAATGATTTGGTCCATATCCACAAGAGTTTCCTGAATCAGAGGGTTGCGTGTGTGTGTGTGCATGTGTGCGTGTGTGCATGTGTGCGCATGTGAATGTTTGTATGTGAGCATTTGCACAGGTGCGTTCACTGTACAACCCCGTTTCCAAAATAGTTGGGACGCTGAATAAAATGTAAATAAAAACAGAATGCAATGATGTGCAAATTATTTAAACTCTATATTCAATAGAAAATAGTACATAGACAACATGTAAAATGTTGAAACTGAGACATTTTCTGTTCCTTGAAAAATATATGCCCACTTTGAATTTCATGCCAGCAACACGTTTCTAAAAAGTTGTCACAGAGGCAACAAAAGACTGGAAAAGTTGTGTAATGCTAAAAAAACTAAACCTGGTGGAATATCACACAACTAATAAGGTCAAATGGCAACATGAATAAGGTCAGTAATATGATTGGATATTAAAAGATCATTCCAGAGAGGATGGGTCTGTCAGAAGTGAGGATGGGGAGGGGTTCACCACCCTGTGAAAGACTGCGCGGACAAATAATGCAACAATTTAAGAATAACGTTTCTCAACATAAAATAGCAAAGAGTTTCGGGTTCTCATCATTTACAATACATAATATTGTTAAAAGATTCAGAGAATACAGAGAAATCTCTGTACGCAAGGGACAAGGCCAAAACCAGATATTGGATGGCCGTGATCTTCGGGCCCTCAGACAGCACTGCATTAAAAACAGGCATGAATCTGTAGTGGAAATCACTGCATGGGTTCAGGATAAACAAGATCCAGAAACGATGCCGCCTTCTCTGGGTCTGAGCTCATTTAAGATGGACTGAGGCAAAGTGGAAAACTGTCCTGTGGTCTGACAAATCAAAATTTGAAATTATTTTTTGGAATCATGGACGCCGTGACCTCCGGAATAAAGAGGAGAGGGACCATCCGGCTTGTTATCAGCTCACAGTTCAACAGCCAGCATCTGTGATGGTATGGGGGTGCAAATGGTCTCCTCAATTCCCAAACACAGAGTATTGTTAAAAGATGAGGCGATGCAACACAGTGGTAAACATGCCCCTGTCCCAACTTCTTTGAAATGTGTTTCTGGCATTAAATTCAAAATGGGCATGAATTTTTCCATAAACAATAAAAATGTCTCAGTTTTACAATTGATGTGTTGTCTTTGTACTATTTTCAATTAAATATAGGGTTTAAATGATTTGCACATCATTGCATTCTGTTTTCATTTACATTTACACAGCTTCCCAACTTTTTTGGAAAAGGGGTTGTACAATGAACACCAGAAGTATTGACGATTGTCAGCTTTAATTTGAAGGTATTTTCATCCATATCATTTAGAAATGACAGCACGTTATGTTGATTTATAAGGAAATGGTCTCTTAGATTTAGTTACAATTGGGGCTATGGTTAAAATATGAATTCTCATTTTTGAAAGGGAACATATTTTGTGCATGTGTGTATGCGTGTTGTGCAAGATTTTGTTCAAGTCTTATTACTGTTTTATTATTTTTCATACCAAATGTAATCTCACACTTGTGATTCATATTTTACTAATGCAATTGACTAATTCTTTGTGTCTTAGAATATACTCATGTAGGAATGAACAAACCATCTGGTCTGTGTCAGTTAAGTACATTCTGTGAGACGATGCATCCTGATTTAACAATCAGGCTAGTGGGGGTCATGCCTGGCTGGGAAACCTCTGGAAGGCTTCCCAGGAGACCACAGTCTACTATATTTCTTTAGATATTGTAGAAGAGAGTACAAGTACAATAAAAAAATAAATGAATGGATTATTGAAACGTATTAGTAAGTGTATAAGAATGTGCTGGGTTACTGGAGGAGAACTGAGTAAGAGGTGCCTGGAGGTACTGTTAGGCACAGCCCAGAGCAAGGTATGGAGACAGCTACATGGAATAGAGAGGAGCTGAAATGGACAGGTCAGATAGGCTCTAAGCTAAGAACAGACACAGCCATGGTCAGTAGAGAAGAGTCAAGGGGAGGGAACTTGGAGTTTGTTCATGTTTCATTATAAAAAGATTCCTAAACTGTATTCAGTGTTATACACTTTTATCATGTACTGTTGTCATACGTTGCAGAAGACTTTATGTGTCAACTGTCATATCACCTGCAAGCTTGTAATAAAATATCTTAAGTAGATTATATTGGTTTCCTGAATAGCTAATTAGTAGTCTATTATGCTTTATTGCATTTCTGGGAGAACACACCAATGAACCTAGAGGAGCGGACATAGAGTTTTGACTGCATCAGTGTGTGTGTGTGTGTGTGTGTGTGTGTGTGTGTGTGTGTGTGTGTGTGTGTGTGTGTGTGTTTCAACGTTGAAAGTAGCAGGCTAAAGACCAAAAGAGACTGTTTTAAACATATTTAATAAATTAGTCAACTCAGTTAACAGGATTCACATTTTCTGCAGAGGCCATCTGATGGACATTTACAACTATACAATTTAAAATGAAGCTAACAAAGAAAGAAAAAGACTCAGGAGGTAGTACAACTCGGAAGTCAGGCATTCGCCTATATTCCCTAAGTCCACATTTCTTCCCTAACTCCAACTTTCTTCCATAAACCCACCTGTCTTCCACAAGTCCACTTTGCTTCCCACAAACTCAAAATAATTAATTTCCCATGCTTCTGAAACAACCAGGCCTCTGGACTGCATCTCTTTCTGTGGCAGCCACCTTTAACCTTCAAGGCTATTAGCCTGACTATACTCTGTACTGGTGGGCATGTATGGTATTGGTACTCCCTGTTTATATTTCTTTTTTAAGGCATCCATTTTATTTATTTATTATTAAAAAAATAAGCATACCACTGTTGGTTGACACCTACTGTTAATCAAGCATGTGACAAACGCAATTTCATTTAATTAGTTGCTCTGACGAGTGTGTGTATACACACAGTACAAATTACTGAAAGGATGTCCTGTATTAAATTGTATTAAACTGTTCACGTCTTCTTTGCTTCTCAAAGGTCCTCATCCATTAGCGGAAAAACAAAAGGATATTCAAAAGAATTTTAGCGGTTGCCGGAAGACGTGAAGGATACCCATTTACTGTCTGACAGAATAAGCCCCATTAATCTGTGTGCCCATGTGTCTTTGAGCTGGGGGGAGCCTTGAGGAGACCTGTTGCCTTCCCAGACGAGGCTTAGTTCTTACCAGGTGCTCCAGATCCCCCTTATTACAAGAAACCAGTAGCCCACTTGGAGCCTTCCTGAGTGCCTCTCACTATTCTCATAACCTTGTCAGACAAGAGCAGAAGATGATTAGAAAGGGTTTCCCTGGGGCCTGACCTAGAGTAGGAGGAAACTGTCAGCCTGTCTATGTCGCTGTTTTCCTCTCCCTTCCTAACTGTTCCATCTCTTTTTGATCTTTCCACCCTTTGTCTCTCCCTCCCTTTTAACATAGTAACATTTTTAGGTATTTTTCTTTCTCTCTTCTAGCCCACACCCCCTTTATTTCATTGTGCACGAGTGCGTGTGTTACCTGGCTGGTTTGGAGAGTACCATACCCAACTGTATTGATTTCTGACTCCATTATAACCATCAGCCCTCTGCGAAGAAAACAGGAGCAACAGTCAACTGCACAAAGCGAAGAGCTAGCACTGACTGAATAATGAAACAGAAGAAACCAGAGAGAGAGAGACAGACAGAGCTAGACAGAGAGAGAAGTAGGTTGGAAGATACTCACAAATTAGCCTACGCCAGGGGTTCCCAACATATTTTTTGCACGACCAAAAATGAAGAATTTCTTTTCGTCAAAAGAAAAAGCTGCACCCTCACTCTCCCCTGTTGATGTCAGTAAGATTGGTGATCATCTCTCCTCATACAAACCGTGGGAGACGGGAGCAAGCAAAATCCCTCAGTCATTTCCTGATTGCTGACATTCAATTCCCTCTATCTGTTCAAGTAGTAAAACAAGCACTAAACAGTGTAGGGATCATTGTGTCATATACATCATATACACATACAGCTCTGGAAAAAATTAAGAGACCACTGCACCTTTTTCTTTCCTTTCCAAAAAAGTTGGAAAAGAAGGTTTTGAGTGAGGAACAGAAGGGTTAAAATTAAGAGACCACTGCAAATTGAACACTTCTGTTCCTCACTCAAAACATTCCTTTTCAACTTTTTTGGAAAGGAAAAGGTGCAGTGATCTCTTAATTTTTTCTAGAGCTGTATATCTCTTATTTGTTTAAATATTCAAGCATATATTTTTTTACAGCTTTTGTAAGCTGGTCGATCAAAAGTGAAAGTATAGTGAGTGCTATTTAAGGGGAGAGTTGGTTTAAATGACAACTGCTGATTGTCACGCATGAGCAGGGAGGTAGGACACAATCGCAAATGTTTTTGAAAGGCAAACAGTTTTAATTATGTATTACTGGAATAAAAACAAAAGGCACAAACGGCAGGAACAGGCAAAGGCAAACACATTAACGACAATGACCAACCAGAAACACTAGGGCAGGAGGAACTGAAATAGGGACACAACGAGGAAGCAAACAAGGCACAGGTGGAAACAATAAGGACAGCCTGCGTGCAAGAACAAGAACCAAACGTAACAGGCTACATTCACAAACCAAAACCAAATGGAACATAACCTCACACAGATGCTGTAAATCAGCTAATTTCCACAAGGGAGAAAATTAAGGAAATCTCCTTTAACATTGCATTGTGAGCGAGTTTTTAAAACAGAATCTACAACCCCGTTTCCAAAAGAGTTGGGACGCTGTGTAAAATGTAAAGAGAAACAGAATGCAATGATGTGCAAATCATTTAAACCCTATATTCAATAGAAAATAGTACAAAGACAACATATCAAATGTTGAAACTGAGAAATGTCATTGTTTCTTGATAAATGTATTACCCACTTCTAATTAATTTGATGCCAGCAACACGTTTCAAAAAAGCTGGGACAGAGGCAACAAAAGACTGGAAAAGCTGTGTAATTCAAAAAAACTAAACCTGGTGGAATCTCACACAACTAATTAAGTCAATTGGCAACAGGTCAGTAACATTATTGGGTATTAAAAGATCATTCCAGAGAGGATGGGTCTGTCAGAAGTGAGGATGGGAGGGGTTCACCACTCTGTGAAAGACTGTGTTAATAAAGAATAACGTTTCTCAACATAAAATCTGGTTATTGATTCTATATTATGATCATATTGTTTGACTAAAATGAATTATCTGTAAGTATAACTCCCTCTGCGGGTTGGAAAATACTTGAAATATAATGTGTGCAGAGACCTTGGAGAAAATGTTGGACTGGTGTGCGTACAGTTTTTGACCGTGCGTACTTCATCTCGTTACGTATTATGAAACAAAGAAAATCAGTTATAGTTTAAATATCTTATTTCAGATTTAAAAAAAGTGAACTTAATTTTATGGCTAACAACGTGTACATTTAATTCTTGTATTCAAGGATCACACAGTTCATGTCAGGAACAAACAGTTCATTCTCCATTGTGACAATGGAAAAGACATAGGGTTTTCAAATATCTATGAATAGCCACTACACCCTTTGAAATAGATGAAAGAGAATATATACATAAAATCAGGTAAGGCCCAGGGCCCTCTCAGGAAGCACAGGCACTCAATTTTGTAGTGTGCCCCATAGGTTGGGAACCCCTGGCCGAGTCCATGTGGAGCTGTTAAAAATAAAACTTGTTTTCCAAAACAGAGAGTTTATTTTGTTCAAGTTGAATGAGTTATGATCTGGTTAATTCTAACTAACCTTTACACCAAAAGTGTTGAATGTAATGGCCACTATTCCACATTAAACATTGACATTTCACAGCAACTTGTGAAAGTAGAGATTTTATGTAATGAATAGTGTAGGTTGATTTATTACGGTGCTTCCCTATTAATGTGAGAACAGAATTGGCCTACAGCTACAGGGGTTTGATATAGTCCTACAGTAGCAACATGTTCGCTAGAGCCAAGATGAGGAATTGTGTTCACTGTCAGCTAACACCAGGTAGGAGAAGAACAGCAATGAGAAAGACAAAAGAGAAAGATTGAATGAATGACTTTTGTCTGTGTCACTGTGAACACAAAATGTATTTTAGCAGGGAAGGGTTTCACTGAAACACTGTCAGGCCATTGCACAGCTACATTGCACAGCTACTCCATCATTTCATGATTCTAAGACCAAACCACTGTAACAAACCACTTTACTAAACTACTATAATGAACCACTTTCCCCAAAAAGCGTTACACACACCACTTTACCAAATCACTGCACAGAATTACTTCTTAACCACTTACCGGATGACTTTAAAAATAAGAAAAGGAACCAGGCAAGCCTAGCTCAACCAGCCCACGATTAGAAGGAATTAATGTTGCTGCCCTCAGAGGATTCAAACCTGGGTCTCCCACATGAAAGGCTGTCTTTAACCACTATACCACAGTGCTATATGTTTGCCCAGCGTCGGTATAGCATCTCAACATTAGATTAAGCATTGTGTTAACTGACTAACGTTTCTTATTAAGTTTACTTGCACCACAAATACCATCTAGAGTATGAACTGAGTGGCTTTTGCCACTGGCCGTTTTAACAGCTTATTAGCCAGTAAAAGGCTTACTGGTATCTTCTAACTTACTACTTGGAATTGTCATAAGAATTGAGCAATTGCTAGTGAGACTGAAGATGAACTTTTACTGCCAAAGCTATTTTATTTCATTACTATCAATAGGCGACGATAACTGACTTTTTCATCAAGTGAAAAGACGAGAGAATCGTGAAAACCCCTCCTCTTTTACTGCCCAAGTGTTGTGATCCAGCCTATATTACCGCAAAATGCATGCGCGGATGCGTACTTCGAAAATTCACCAGAAATACTAACAATATAACCGTAAACTATTTTATTTTAGGCTTACTATAATGCAGCTTCTGAAGGTTGTAGCCAGTTTTTGTCTCTTCTGAACAAATCCTAACGAATAATTTGCTTTGACGGCGGAGAGGCTCAAACACAGGTCCCCTGCGTGGGAGTCCGCATTTCTAACCACTGCGCTATTCAACAAAGGTCAGTCAGTCACTCACTCAGTAAGAGACATTCGCTCATCTTGGCCGGCTCAGCTTACGCGCTCCGGCAAAAAGAAGACCATGCAAACAAAACAGGTGTGCTTCCCTCTAATGGTTACAATGACACAACGCATGTTCTAATAGCAAAGTTCCTCCACTGGGGCGCACTGTTGAGTTGTAGTACAGCAGGACAGTGACGTAGTCCTGTAGGCTACTGGCGATGTTGAACACAGCCCAACCAGACTGTTGAGAGAAAGGGAAAAGGAAAACTTTAAAAGGGGTAGACAGTATAACACAGAGAGAACATATGTTTCTGAGCAGAAGAGGTTGGAGGCAGCATTTTGCCCTACAACAGGTGAGTGACCTGTGATCTTTCTCCTCTGGTACAACAGGTGAGTGACCTGTGATCTTTCTCCTCTGGTACAACAGGTGAGTGACCTGTGATCTTTCTCTTCTGGTACAACAGGTGAGTGACCGGTGATCTTTCTCCTCTGGTACAACAGGTGAGTGACATGTGATCTTTCTCCTCTGGTACAACAGGTGAGTGACCTGTGATCTTTATCCTCTGGTACAACAGGTGAGTGACCTGTGATCTTTCTCCTCTGGCACAACATGTGAGTGACCTGTGATCTTTCTCCTCTGGTACAACAGGTGAGTGACCTGTGATCTTTCTTCTCTGGAGCTCATGCTCTCTGTCTCTTCACCTCAGTGCTCCCTTCAGACTAATGAGACTGAATGAGGGTCAGAGTGGCAGTCAGCGCTAACCGCAGGAATAACAACACACCTACATGACATTCTTCCTAAAGACTTTCACATCTGCAGGGACCTGAATCAACTTCAAACAAGCCAAAACCTACATTATTACATGACTCAGCTTGCCAAAAAATACAACACCTCATTTGAATGCACACATCAGTCAGCAGTCATTAGTACAGTGCACAAGTGTGTGCATAAGTATACAATAACAAAACATTATTGTTTAATTAGCTATTTTTTGGGACTTCATTTTCCTATTAAACCATCACAAGGCATGCATTGCTGACCAATCCATAATGCATTCAAGTGTTATATTTATTGTACTAAAAAAAGGTGTGACAAAACCAATTTTGCTTGTGTGTTTATGCATGACATTTGGCCAACGCCCAAGGGAGCATCACCCAGAGATGCAAAATGCCACCCCTTGACGAGGCACACCTGCTCTTAATCAAGCCTCATCAGAGGGACGATAAAAAGGCCATAGAAACGCAGCTCTGGGAAAAAGAGGAAAAGAGATAGATTGTGACAATAAACCTTGCTGCGTTTGATGTTGAGCTGCCTCTGCAACGTGAGTGCCAGAAGACAAGGAATACAACCAGGTGAAAAAAGGGTGAAGGCCGCTAAAGATACATGTCCGCATCCACTACACCAAAACTGCCATGTGAGGTCGCCCCAGATGAAGCCACCTCACCTCCACCTTACCTCACATTACAGTTTGGACTTTTTCCCCGTTCCTCCTGTTATTTGATTAATAAAACACCCTTAGTGCCTGAACATGTGCAGTGTCCATTCCCTTCCACATAGTACAGTGCTTTAGACAGACAAGACTGAACATGTAAGATTGTCCTCAATCTTAAATCCCTCCCGTGACAATCAATTTCGTGATTTTAAGAAAATTTGGAACACCATTCAACCCTGTTTTCTGATGTTCATTATTGCCATCAGGCCTTTTTGCCCATCCACCCACATTTTTTTCGTCAATATGACACAATTCTAGCATAAACAATCCAATTAAGTTGACATTTATGGGTTAGGACTTTCTTTCAGCGAGCATTTCTATTTGAAATGATATTAATCAAATTATCATTGAACAGTGCTCTTATCTAGTCACTTACAGTTGGTACATTCATCTTACGATTGGGGGACCAGTACACAATCCCGTAACAGTAACTACACACAATATTCCTCAATGACAATGAGAGTACTTTGTAGAAGCACCTTTGGCAGCAATCACAGCTTCGAGTCTTCTTGAGTATACCTCTACCATCTTTGAACATCTGGATTTCAACAGTTTCTATCATTCTTCCTTGTAGAACATTGTAAGCTCTGTCAAATTGGATGGGGAGTATCAGTGTACTGCAATATTTAGGCCTCCCCACAGATGTTCATGGACTTATCTGTATTTTGCTCCATTCATCCTTTCAGTCCTGAAAACACATACACTTATCACACCTCCTTTGTATAAGCCAAATAGCAGGTTCTGTACTTTGTATAGATTCAATGATGAAATTATACTGTTCTTTGTCATTTTGGTTATTTTTGCTAAAAAATAAATCACATGTAATTGCAAGTGTCTATACCTCCCTCTGCTGGTTGGAGAAGACCTAAATAGTCATTGGGATTAAATCTCAGGGTCCTTCAGATGGCAAGTCATACGCCTTTAACTCAGTAATCTAGCCACTCTCCCATTAAGTCCTAATTGATGGAGTGCTGCAGAGATGATTGTACTTCCGACAGGTTCTTCCATCTCTGCAAAGAAACTCTGAAACTCTGTTAGAGTGATCATTGGGTTCATAGTAAACTCCCTGACCAAGGCCCTTTTGCTCGGTTAGTTTGGCAAGACGGCCTGCTCTATCAATCAATCAAATTTATTTATAAAGCCCTTTTTACATCAGCAGTTGTCACAAAGTGCTTTTACAAAACACCCGGCCTTAAAACCCCAAGGAGCAAACAACAGTAGTGTTGAATTTCAGTGGCTAGGAAAAACTCCCTAAGAAGGCCGGAATTTAGGAAGAAACCTAGAGAGGACCCAGGCTCAGAGGGGTGACCAGT